>CAUYQG010099758.1:0-20316 GCA_963574415.1 Tarsius wallacei
GTTCAGGGGAGTGGTGTTTTGTTAGGGGAATGACAGAGAGCATGGAGAGGAGGCTTGGGTCCCCATTCTTGCTTTTTTACAAGTTGGCAGTGTATGTAGAGGTGAAAAGAGGGTTGGGCTGGATTACTTGTAAGACCCCACGACAGAGCTATAGTTCTGTGACCCTAAAGCATGAAAGAATTAGGCATTGTACCATTTGTACACTTGACCCTGAATTGTACTCCACATTTTTAAAATGAAAAAAAAACACCACAGAAACAAAAACAAAAAAAATCCAAATCAGGAAAAAAAAAAGAATTAGGCGTTGTGTAGGCTTTACTTGGTTTGACCCTTGGAGGAGAAGGGTCAATCAAATTGACTTTAAAAGCACAAATTTACATATTTTTAGACAAACATAGATGCCAAGTCAGAATATAAAAAATATTTTACAAAACTCTTAGGTCATTTTTATTTTTTCCTGGAAGTGATTATCAATTTTTGACTCAACAACAGGAAGATAGAAAAATGGCCAATTATTAAAACTTATTAATACCCATCTGGTCTTCACAAATCCCTTCGAACAATAGTTTTGTAGTAGATATTTACATGTAGAATGTCACATCCCCAAATTTGTTGAGAAAATTCCCAGTTGAAAGCAAATTTTTCATTTGAAAGTTAATTTACCAAAAAAAGTAGTTTGCAAGTTCTTTCTAAAGTCAACTATTTTATGAGATTTGTTACATTTTAATAGCTTTGTCAAAAACTTGTATGAAGATTAAAAAATAAGATGTAAAATTTTCAGTTGGAGAAAAGTTGCAGGGGGAAAATATTAGAATACTGCATTCACAGCCATGTGATATAATGGGCTGAAGTCAGTAAACTCTGTACATGCCTGTTCTCACCCACCTCCGTTTTTTCTTTCAAGTATAGGATAGAGGGTTCATTGCTTGATGGGAATTCATGTGAAGAAAACCTATGCATTGTAAACTCAAGATAAGCCATTATGTGACACAATTGCCTACAGTATGGCAGTCTTAAAATTAGCAGATGGCATCCACAGGGAGAGATATGATGACCTTCAATCCCGTTTTGTGAATTAGCCTACAGCAAGAATGTACTGAATACCAGTGCACTGAAGAGGGCCATTGAGATCATGAGGGAGTCTCAAAGTCATGGCAAGAATTTTAGAGGCAGCTGACTGTGTCTAGCTCAGAGAAAGCAAGATGGGGCCAGGAAATCATGCTGCTTCTATCTTCAGCTTTTGCATGTTTAAGGAAAATTATCCAGAGCAGATCTATGGGTGAAAGTAACAGAGACACAGACTTCATCTGAGTGTAAAAAAAAAACAACAAAACTGTACAGCCTGTTGTCTCTGGGATAATTTAGAGAGTGGGTTACCTTTGGTCAGGGACTGTCAGGGAAGGGGTACAGGGGTGCAGACATTGGGTGGGTGGTTGGATGAGGGCTAGTCACTTTCAGCTTCCCAATTTTAGAATTATATGTTTTAGTAAAGTATTTGACAAAATAAATTTACTGAGAAGTAAAATATTTAGTTAAAACCAAGTCCCTTCTATATATAACATCAGGTATAATTAACTTAAAATGTAGTCCTTGTCTCTAATGTAAATTGCACTGTTGTGATGATTAACTACACAAGGTAATGTGATTGCCAAAATTACTTCCTTCCAATCTGTTCTCCACAATTCATTGAGAATAATCATTATCAGATACTAATTTATTCATACCACTTCCCTGTTTAAAACAGTCATTCTGTGCTGTGGTCTGAATGTTTGTGGCCCCTCCCATTCATATGTTGAAATCTTAATCCTCAAGGTGATGGTATTAGGAAGGTGGGGGCTTTGGATAATTAGGTGATTAGGTCATAAGAGTGAAGCCCTTATAAAGGAGTCCTCAGATAGCTACCTACCAGCATATGTGGACACAGGGAGAAGACACTGTGAGGAAGGGCCCTAACCAGATACTGAAACTGCCGTAATTTTGGACTTTGCAGTCTCAAGACTAAGAAATAAGTATTTGTTGTTATAAATGACCTAGTTTATGGTATTTTGTTATAGCACTTTGCTAAACGGAGTAAGACACTGCGTTGATTTTAAGATAAAGACACATTATTCGCATGACTACAAAGTCCAACAAGGTCTGCTCCACTTGCTTCTCCAGCTGTATGTTGCATCGCGCTCCCTTTCCATTCCGACCACATTGACCTGCTGCTCATTTATTACATGTACACCATGCTTCCGTTGGCCACACATTGTTTCTTATGCTCCTTTTTTTTTTTTTTTTGCATAAATGTCTTTCTCATTCCCAGATGATGTCTACTTTCACTCTCCAGATCTCAGTTTACTTTTACTTAATCAGAGGAGGCTTACTCATCTTCCCATTTATAGATGAATTCCTATTATACATGTTCATACCCTCTTATTCATAGCACTTACAATTCATGTTTGCTCATGAAGCAATTTGATTAATATGTTTCCCCTGCTAAAACATAAGCATCCTAAAGGAAAACAATTTTATGTTTTAATTCACTATTGAGCTCCTGGTGTCCTGCAATATGTTCATACCACAGCAAATGTGTTGAATGTGTAAACCATGGTAGCACTTATTTTAAAAATATAGAAGAGAACATTTTGAGAAAGGAGGTGATATAGTGATCCTAAGGCAGTAAGTTAATTTTATACAGTGCTTGCCTTGTTTAGACTGTGTTTATGTTTCACAAAAGCCCTAAAAACTGGATTATTATATTGTAATGATTTTATAGATGAGAAAATTTTATCCTTTACAGATGAGATCAGTTAACAAGCCCAAGGTTAATGGTTATTAAGTAGCATATTTATGATAAGAAACTATGTATTTGAGATTTTAGGAAAATAACCATGTACTTGTACCTAGATGTTATACGCTTTTATAACTTGCTTCAAATGGCATATTTTAAAATAATTTTTTTATAGGACTGTCTTAGTACAGGCTGGTATTAAGAAAAATACCACAGGCTTGGTTGTTTAGACAACAGAGATTTGTTTCTCACAGTTCTTGAGGCTGACAAGTCCAAGATTAAGGTGCCAGTAGGTTAAGTGTCTGATAAGGACTCTTCCTGGTTTGCAGATGGCTGCCTTCTTGCTGTGTCCTAATATCTTGGAGAGAAAAGGAGAGACAGTACTCTGGTCTCTTCCTTTTCCTATAAGGGCACTAATATTATCATGGGTATTTCATCCTCATTACCTAATCCAAACCTAATTTTTTATCAAAGCCTCTATCTCCAAATACCAACCACATTGGGGAGTACAGTTTCAATAAATAAATTATGGAGAGAAACAGCATTCAGTTCATAATAAGGGCTAAGCCATGTTTTATTTATGTCTCCTAATTTAAAATATATTTATAGTTTTAAAAAGTACATATGGAATTCTTAGGTAATTATGTATCTTAGAGACCTTGACAGATGGGACTTGGAATGTGAAAATAACACTGTCATCTAGTGACAATGGACCTGATGGAATTTAAAAGCTTAACTGTAGAGCCGGGCTCTGTGGCTCAGCCTGTAATCCCGCACCTTTGGGAGGCTGAGGTGAGTGGATTGCCTGAGCCTGCGGGTTCGAGACCCACCTGGGCAACTTGACGAGACCTCATCTCTACAATAAATCAAAAATTAGCCTGGTGTGGCAGCGCGCGCCTGGAGTTCCAGCTACTGGAAGGCTGAGGCGGAAGGATCTCTGGAGCCCAGCAGGTTGAGGCTGCAGTGGCCGGGAGCAGCCACTGCACTCCAGTCTGGGCGACAGAGTGAGACTCCAACTCAACAACAACAACAACAACAACAACAACAACAACAACAAAACTTACCTGTAGCAGATAAGGGTAAAACAACCATTCATATGGAGTGGTCCATATATAAAACTGAGGGCAGTAATTTCTTTTTAGGAAACATTTGAGGTAGTTGATGCTTTGAAGCTCATTGATTAATAGTGATTAAATAAAACAAATATGCTTAGCTATTAGAATATTACCTGTGTAGTAACTAGACACAGTGGTTTCTTATAATTATGTCACTTGAAAATGGGTCTATTTCCATTTTTTAAAAATGAAGATGTTTTGTACTCTGATAACCTAGTAAAAAGAAGTTTTCTTCTAGGTTTAAAGAACTGGGTATTTTCAAGAACAGACATATATGAGGATGTGGGTCTTTGGTATAATTTCCAGTTGGATTTTGCAGCATTGTAAGGAAGAAGTAGAATGCCAAAATAAACGCTGTCTATCCCAAGGGGGCACTTAAAGCTACTTTGAACTAAATTACTGTGGGATTTAATGTAAACACAATATTAAAACACTTCCAAATATGGAAGAGTTAGAAAATGAAGACATATAAAGATGTTTTTAAAACACCGAGCCCTCCATCCCCCCCCCCAAAATTGATGACTTACTTGTATTTCTTAAGTCTTGAACTTTTGTGATAGATTTTAGCTGGTGCATTTTAAATGAATTATTGTTCTGGTACATAAAGTTGCAGATAACGTTGTCATCTAAAATCTTTTGAGCTAAAACGTTTTTATCATATGCAAATGTCAGATCAAAAGAGAGCAATTCTGTTTCTCTGGAGGCCTAGAAAAACAGCAAAACCCCATCACTCTCAAATGATAAGAATCTTTCTGATTGAGATGAGAAAATGATATTTTAACTTTTTTTTAGATAGTCAAGAGAGGATTATATTTATTTGTCTATTTACTTTTCTGTTCATTGAACTGTATCCCCCATGTGTTCTAACTCATGGTGTAGAAATAGCCTAACTGAACATATTAATTACTTCTTATATCAGTCAATATAAATGATTACTTTCCTGATAAACATTACTTATTATCCTGTCTCCCCTTCAGGAACAATATTTCATATTTTGACAATAAATACTGCATAACAGAGTTGATATTTTGCCAAGAGTTAAGTTGGAAATATCAGGGGCATGAACAAATTCAAGATAAGAAAAGTATCTGCCTTAGAAATATTTGTAGTCATTATCCTTAAAATAGAGTTGTTTTTGTGCTAACTTTAGGGCAGATATACAGATATGACCCCAACTCTTGTTTTCTTGTTATACACTATTCATATAAAGAATGTGGATAATACCAGACACAGTGGATGACAGTCTAGCAAGAGTATGATTTAAAGTTGATTGCCAAAAGTATTGCATCAATACACGAGGGGACTGATTTTTTGAAAAACATGTTATGCACTTGTTCTAGCTCAATCTGGCCCCATTGTGCTTCTTGTGAGGCCAGTCCTGAGGATGTGAACTTGAGGCAGGACCAGGATAGAGGGGAATCCAGGAACATGCCTGTGGGCTTCTGGCTTTCTGATGGGAGGTGGTGAGACTTACTGTAGGGATGCGATTCTAGAGGAGAGTGGGTGAGGGTCTAGTGGAATACGTCGACTTTGAGTCAAGAGCCCTTTTCTGAAATCCATTTTGCCCCGATGAAGGAATTAAGAAGGAAATAAGTATTTGTCTTCACCTATAAGACCCAGGTTTACCTAATCAGCCCTTTGTGACACTCCACCACCATGGCAGCAATCATGCGACTAACCCACTCATCTGCCTGCTGTCCATCTCCTAATGTCAAGACCTGTGCTTACCTGCCCCTTCATGTAGACCACCACCCAATCACCTTAACGATCATTCCCCAATCAAAGGGAAGGATTAAAGGAATTCAGCCATGAGCAGCCAGGGGCCATTGCCTTACTAGACTCTGCTGTGGCCCATGCACTCTTTGAGCTATGGCCGTTGCCATGTTTCCTGACTTTGGCCCCCTTCCCTACCTTGGTGGTGAATCTCTTTTCTCTCTCTGTCTTTAATTTACTTTCTAAATAAATTATACTTTCTAATCTAAAAAAATATGTTGTATACTATAACATAATTATGATTAGATTGTATGAGGCACAGCTGATCTGGGATGTAGAAGTCAGTTGTAATAACAGGTGTTCCTGTTATTATTGTTAGCATTTATTGAATTCTTGCTATATTGTAGGCTTTGAATTAAGTACTTTGCAGACATAATTTTTAAAATTTGTTTATTTTAAATAGAATCTAATTTCTAATAGTTCTCAGTTCCTATCCCAATGTATTGATTTAGGCATGACCCGCTTTTATTTATTTATTTACACTACTTATTATATGATAAATATCCATTGATATATGTAGAATTAGAACATTATGAATGATTTACATCTATACATTTGCCCCTCTTTTATTAAATATCTATTTTTTTCTTCCGCTCTTCCTATAAGAGATTATCACTATTCTGAATTTGGGTTTCTTATTTTCTGCCATTGAATAAAATAGTTTTATCTTATATATATTTTAATGTATTTCTTGTTTTGCTTGATTTTGAGTTTTTTATGTCTTGAGAAAAACTTACCTATGCTAATACTCCAAAGATTCACATATTTTGTTTAATTAAAAGTTTTGAATTTTGCTTTTGATGTTGAAGTCCTTAACTATTCAGGAACTAATGTTTTTGGGTCATTTGAAACAGGGATGGGCTTGGTCGGTAGCTCACGTTTGTAATCCCAGCACTTTGGGAGATCAAGCAGGGAGGATTTTGTGACAAGCCTGGGCAACGTAGCGAGACCTCATCTATACAAAAAAAAATCAAAAAATTAGCTGGGTGTGGTGGCATGCACCTGTGGTTCCAGCTACTTGGGAAGCTTAGGTGGGAGGATTGCCTGAGCCCAGGAGGTTGAGGCCATTGTGAGTCATAATCACACCACTGTACTCTAGCCTGGACAAGAGAGTAAGACACTGACTCCAAAAAAAACAAAAAAACAAAACCAACAAAAAAAAAAACCAGGGACATAATCTGACATTTTTCCATATACATAACCAATTTATCCCTTCATTGATTAGGTTTTTCTTTTTCCACTGTAATGCCATCTTTTTCACATATCATAGTTCAATATATATATAGTTCTGTTCCTAGGTTTTCGTTTGTTCCATTGTTCAGTTTATCTATTCACAAGAAACACACTCCAAATTACTTTAACTTGTCCTATTATGTGGAGATTAAATTGTTTCTCCTTCTCTTTTAGTGTTTTACTTTGTTTTGACTGTTTTGCTATCATACATACATTTTAAAGTCAACTTGCCAAGCTTCATGATGATAACACATTGGGGTTTTGCATGGAGTTGCATTGAGTTTATTAATCAATTTTGAGAGATTGGCATTTTCTCAATATAAAATCGTCCTATATAAAACATGATATATCATGTATATCTACTTAGTCCTTGTAAAGTTCTCTAGTTTTTTGTTTTAATGTACATCTTATATTTCTTTTGTTAGATTTATTACAAAATAATTTGCAATTTTTATTGCTCATATAAAATGAAATCACTTAAAATTTATTATTTATTTATTTATTTTTGAGCCAGAGTCTCACTCTGTCACCCAGGCTGGAGTGTAGTGGCACACTGACAGCCACCGCAGCCTCAACCTCTCGGCTCAGGCAATCCTTCCACCACATTCTTCCAAGTAGCTGGAACTACAGGCGCAAGCCACCATGCCCGGCCAGTTTTTTTATTTATTGTAGAGATGAGGTCTCACCAAGTTGCTCAGGCTGGTCTCGAACCCTTGGTCTCAGACAATTCTCTCACCTCAACCTCCCAAAGTGCTGAGATTACAGGCTTGAGCCACTGTACCCGACCTTAAAATTTATTTAAAAAAATACTTAGCCAGGCGTGGTGGCTCATGCCTATAATCCCAACACTTTGGGAGGCAGAGGCAAGAGGATTGCCTGAGCCCAGAGGTTCGAGACCAGTCTGGACAACTTTGTGAGACCTTGTCTCTACAGTAAGTTAAAAAAAAAAAAAAATTAGCCGGGTATGGTGGTGCATGCTTGTGGTTCCAGCTACTTGGAAGACTGAGGAGGAAGGCTGCAGTGACCATGTGTGTGCCACTGTATTCCAGCCTGGGTGACAGAGTGAGACTCTGCCTCAAAAAATAAAATAAAATAAACTTGTTGCTGTTATAGATAGCCAAGCAGTTAGCTAGCTTCCTCCATCCCTTCCTCTCTTCTTTCTTTCCTTTCTTATTTTTAGATTTATCTTTCCCAATAGTAGTAGAATAAAACACAAGTTTACTAATAAGATTATATCGACTAGAAACTGTTTTGGGGCCAATTTATAAGTGTTTTATGGCTAAATTTCCTCAGGTGATGGTATTATTTTCTCTTTTTGCACAAGAGTAAAGCAAGATTAGAAAGATTAATAATTTGCCCATAACTTGAAAGAGATAATAATAGGATTTTAACTTTGGCTTATTTGACTTTAAGGCCGGTGACTTATGAAATGTTCTCTGAGAATTTTGTCACCTCATTTCACTTTCTTTTGCCTCACAATGTAAACATTGGATTTAAATATTTTCTTTGAGATGAAATCTTTAGTCATTTCAAAATCTCTTGATATTAACATTTGTATCTATGTTAATATTCTGAATTTATTTATTATTTATTTTTATTCATTAACTCATTTATTCACCAAATTTTTTTGAATCTTGCTTAGATTTCTAAATTTTTAAGAATTTTTAAATTATTTTGGATTCATGTTAATTGTATGTTTATGAAATACGTGTCATATTTTGATATAAGCATACAGTGTAATCAGAGTAACTGGGAAATCCATCACCTTGCCATTTATTATTTCTTTTCTGTTAGGACAATTTCGATTTTACTCTTAGTTGTTTGAAATATGAGTATATATTAAATTATTGTTAACTATAGTCATCCTATTGTGCTACCAAACACTAGATCTTATTTCTTCTATCCAATTGTATTTTTGTAATATTAGTCAAACTCTCTTTATCCCCTCCTTTCCCCAATCTTCCCAGCTTCTGATCTATTACCTGGTAGAACCATCTATTATCTGGTAGAACCAGTACAAGCATCAGTCTATTTCAGTGGGTTCACTTTTTTGGGAGGCTCCCATATGTGTAGTCACTCAAGATTTATTGAATGTCCATTTTGATGGATAGATGTGCATACAAATTCTGGGAGTAAGAGTAATAAAACTAGGACTTTTCTTGAAGCGTCTGTCTTTTGTAAAAGATGCATTTTTGCCCCTTTATCCACATATGCAATATAGTATTTCATGTAGGTAGAAGCACTTTGTCTTCTTGAGAACAGTGGGGACTTTTCAGTGCCCCCTCCATAATGCTTTCCATGATACTGTGAGTTGATCATTTTAGAGTTATTGGTGGACTTACAAGCTTCATGAAAGAAATCACTGTGAAGATTGTAGATATTTGAAGCAAGTTTAGAGTTGTAACCAAATAAATGCCTATCAAAGCATAGCACATGGGTTAATGATTCAGTTCAATCCAGCTGACAAGTACCTACCTTTGAGAAACTTACCACCTAGGTGTGAAGAAAGAGTGGAAAGGATTAAGCCAGATCCTCCAGTTGAGAGGCAGACATAAGGAGAGAGGAGGTACCTTTGGGAGTTTTGTCTCTCTAGGGACTAGTCTTGTAGGAATATGTAAGAATCAAGGCAATGCATAGAAGCTCAGAGAAGTTTGAAGACTAATCGGACACAAAGACATTTATGTATATGCCAGCGGAACAGGAAATGGGGCTGGCAAGGCCTATAGGGATAGCTTATAACCAAGGGATAAAGTGAAATAGTCAGGCTGTATGGGAGATGAAACCCAAGACCTTGGCATACTCTGCTGGCAACTAAGCCATAATATGTCTGGCATATGGGAGCTACTGAATCAGACTTTTCTCATCTCTCTCAAATTAGCGTTCTTTCTTTTGTATTCTTCATGCCAATTGTTTTTGTTTTTGTTTTTTGTCTTAGTTTTAACCGTGAGATGAAAAGAGTCATGCAGTGCAGGGCACAGAATTCCTCTCCAACTAGTTATGTGATTTTGGACAAAGTATTCAGCTTCTGCGACACTTATACAACTTATCTGTAAAAAGGGTATAATATTTTTCACTTTGCAAAGTTTTTGAGAGGATTTTCTGTGATTCATGAAAAGCACTTAGCCTATTGCCTGTTCTGTATTAGATGATAATGAAGTGATAAACCCTCTGTTTGTTTTAGCTTACTATGTCAGCTTTCTGTAGATGACATCCTCCTTGTTCTTGCTTTTTTTGGTTTTATTTATGCCTGCTTAGAATGTTTACTTTTGTTATTTTGATATAAAAATTAACTAATTTTTAAAGCTAGGTTTGGCCAGTAAGTTTGGAAATATGTAATTATACATATTATAATTTAATAACTTGTTTTGTAACTTACAGAGTAAACAGTACAGTTTAGCTAAATAGCTTAAGATAGTGGTTCTCAATCAAAGTTGCATATTAGAATCATCTGGGAAGCTTTAAAAAAATGTCAATATCCTGGTACTACCCCAAGCCATTGAATTCAGAACTTCTGGTTGTAAGTCTAATTATTATTGTTTTGTAACAACTCTTGATTTCTGATCCTCTTGATTTAATCAGTCTACAAGTGTTGGTCTGAAAATTGCATTGAAATGTAATCAAAAGCAACTGATAATGAGAATTAAAATAATAATGTAAGGTAATACTAAAATATTTTAGCAATATTTATCCTACTCTTTAGGAGTTTGCTATCTATTTTGATAAATAGGACAAAACATAAAAAGTTCAAGGTAATGTCACATATTAAGTAGAAGTAACAGAGAATAATTATGTTAAGAATCCCATCCCAATCACATTGTGTTGGCAATCCTTAAAAAATAAATGGCTGTGATCTCCTCTAGTATTTCTCAAATATTTATGCCTTGGGTTTCATAACTGATGAAAGAATAAGAATAGCAAGCTTATAGGTTAGAGAGAAGTATTAGGAGAGAAGTCTTACCTGGCATAGTTGTGTGAAACTGCTTACCTCAAATGTTTAATCCTCAAGTCATTCAAGAAAAGATTTATTGCCTAGTATGTGCCTTTTGTACATTTTCTTTCAAAAGCCAACTTGAAGAGGCAGAACAGATGGTTAATAGTATTCATAGTTGAGCCAGAATTTCTGGGTTTGAATTCTGGCTTCACAGATTTCTGGTTATTTTATGTTGGGTAAGTTGTTAACTTCTCTATGACTTGATATTCTTCCTTATATAAGAAGGATGACAATAATATTAATTCTCAGAACTGCAGAAAGAGGTTTAATATGTTAATAAATGTAAAGTACCCTGAACTATGTGTGACCAGTAATAAAAGATAAGTGTGTATTTGCTAATATCTTTGCATTTTATTCCATTATAGTCTTCATTTTTTAAAATTATAAGGATGTGGGGTACAATTCAGGGTTAGGTATACAAACATTGATCATGCAGGTACCCTTGTTGATGAGGTATGCCCATCCCTACCCTAGCAGTTTCCCTCAATTGCTAATCCCACCCACTCCCCCAACAGTTTTCCACTACTGCCAATCCCTTTCTTATAGTATTAAAATTGTTCAAGGTCCGCTTATGAGTGAGAACATATGGTACTCTATTCTTTGTTTCTGTGATAGATCACTGAGTATGGTCGACTCCAAATCCATCCAAGTTGCTGCAAAGTCCATATGTTTGTCTTTCTTTATGGCTGCATAATATTCCATTGTGTATATGTACCACATTTTTAAAATCCAATCCAGCTTTGATGGGCACCATGGAGTTCCAAGTTTTTGCTATTGTGAATAGAGCTGCAGCAAACATGCACGTGCAGGTATCTTTTTTGTAGAATGATTTGAATTCCTCCGGGTATATTCCCAATAGGGGAATTGCTGGGTCATATGGAAGGTCAATTTCTAGTTCTTTCAGAAATTGCCACTTTGTCTTCCAAGGAGGTTGCACTAGTTTGCAGTCCCACCAGCAGTGTAGATGCGCTCCTTTTTCTCCACATTCTTGCCAGCATCTGTTGTTCATTTTACTAATGATGGCCATTCTTAATGGGATTAGGTGGTATCTCAATGTGGTTTTGATTTGTAATTCTCTAATGATGAGTGAGGCTGAGCACTTTTTCATGTGTCTGTTGGCTGCCTGTATTTATTCTTTTGAGAAGTGTCTATTCATGTCTTTTGCCCACTTTTTAATGGTTTTTTTTTCCTTTTAGCGTGTTTGAGTTCCTTGTAGATTCTAGATGTTAGACCTTTGTCAGATATACAGTTGGCAGATATTTTTTTCCCATTCTGTGGGCTGTCTCCCAGCTCTCTTGATGGTTTATCTATCTATCTATCTATCTATCTATCTATCTATCTATCTATCTATCTATCTATAATAGAGATGTGGGGTACACTTCAGGGTTAGGTATATAAACATTAATCATGCCAGGTACTCTTGTTGATGAGATATGCCCCTTCCTTCCCTAGCAGTTTCCCTCAACTGCCAATCCCACCCCTCCTCCCCTGACTGTTTTCCACTAATGCCAATCACTTTCTTATAGCATTATAATTGTTCAAGGTTCATTTATGAGAAAGAACATATGGAACTCAGTTATTTGTTTCTGTGATAAATCACTGAGTATGATCGACTCCAAATCCATCCCCAAGTTGCTGCAAAGTTCGTATCTTTGTCCTTCTTTATGGCTGTATAATATTCCATTGTGAATATGTACCACATTTTTTTTATCTAGTCCAGCTTCGATGGCAACACGGTTGGTTCCATGTTTTTGCTATTGTGAATAGAGCTGCAACAAACATACGTGAATCTTTGTCACAGAGTGATTTGAGTTCCTCCGGGTATATTTCCAATAGGGGAATTGCTGGGTCATATGGAAGGTCAATTTCTAGTTCTTTCAGAAATCGCCACACTGTCTTCCAAAGAGATTGCACTAGTCCGCATTCCCACCAGCAGTGTAGAAGCATTCCTTTTTCTCCACATCCTCACCAGCATCTGTCATTGTTTGTTTTATTAATGATGGCCATTCTTACAGGGGTTAGGTGGTATCTCAGTGTGGTTTTGATTTGCATTTCTTTGATGATGAGTGAGGCTGAGCACTTTTTCATGTGTCTATTGGCTGCCTGTATATCTTCTGTTGAGAAGTGTCTATTCATGTCTTTGGCCTACTTTTTAAAGGGGCTGTTTCTTTTTTTCCTTTTGGTGCGTTTGAGTTCTGTGTAGATCCTAGATGTTAGGCCTTTGTCAGATATACAGTTGACAAATATTTTTTCCCATTCTGTGGGCTGTCTCCCTGCTCTCTTGATGGTTTCTTTTGCTTTGCAGAAGCTCGTTAATTTGATGAGGCCCCACTTGCCTATCTTATTTCTTAAGGTATTGGCCTTTAGGGTTCTGGATAGGAATTTGTTGCCAGTTCCAATTTTCATAAGGGTGTCTACTGCGTTTTCTAAGATTCTTATAGGTTGAGGCTTTACATTTAGATCTTTGATCCATTTAGAGTTAATTTTTGTGTGTGGTGATAGGTAGGGGTTCTGTTTCAGTCTTCTGCATGTGGTCAGCCAGTTTTTCCAAAAAAAAACAATGGAGCTTGGCTTCAGCGACCTGGGTAGAGCCAGGGACGAAGTAGAGAAGCTGCAGCACCAGCTGTTGCATCTGGGGCCTGGCCACCTGCTCATGAGCCCCCACTTAGACAGTCTTTCCCAGCATTTTCTTCCCAGGGAGGGTTTATTGATTTAAAAAAGAGAGAGAAAAAGAAAATGGCACTTGGCTTCTGCATCCTGGGAATCGCTAGGGTGCCAAGCCCAGCGACTGTGGCACCAGCCACTGCACCAGGAGCACCGTGGCCACCAGCTCCCTAGCCCTCACTCAGTCAGCCATTCACACGCTCACTCGCTCACCAGCATGCACACACAATTTTCCATACATTCACTCACTCACTCACAAGGGCACTCGCATAGTCTGACTGGCTCGGCTGCCATCTTACATTAAGTCTCATTTGTTTTAATATGGAGATAACTCTGTAAATTAGCTATCACCAAGTTAAAATGCCCTAAAAAAAACGGATGTATCCTCCCAAGACATACTCAAACATACACATTTTAGTTTTCCAAGGCTCCATCCTATTTTTTTTTTTTTTTTTGAGTTGGAGTCTCACTCTTCGCCCAGACTGGAGTACAGTGGCTGCTCCTGGCCACCGCAGCCTCGACCTGCTGGGCTCCGGCGATCCTTCTGCTCTGCCTTCCAAGTACCTGGAACTATAGACGCGTGCTACCATGCGCGGCTAATTTTTTGATTTATTGTAGAGATGAGGGCTCACCAAGTTGCCCAGGCGGGTCTCGAACCGCGGGCTCAGGCACTCACCTCAGCCTCCCAAAGCGTGGGATTACAGGCTGAGCCACCGAGCCCGGCTCCATCCTATTTAAGTTTAGTCATTTGTGGGCAACCTCTTTGGGTCCCCTCCCACTGTCCTCTCAATAAATCTTGCTTTAAAAAAAAAAGAGATTGATCATTTTTAACAACATGGATGAAACTAGAGAACACTATACTAAGTGAAATAAGCCAGCCACAGAAGTCACAGAAAGACAAATATCATATGATCTCACTTACATTTGGAATCTAAAAGAGTTGAACTCACAGTAGAGAGTAGAATGATGTTTACCAGGGGTGGAAAGTGGGAGGTGGACAGGAAGGAGAGATGTTGCTCAGAGGGCACAACATTTCAGTTAAGCAGAAGAAATAGGTCAGGTGATTGACTGTACAACATGGTGACTATAGTTCATAATCATGTACTGTGTATTTCAAAGTAGCTAAAAGAATAGATTTTAAATGTTCTCATCATAATGAAATGAGAAGTATTTGAGGTGATGAATATGTTAACTAGCCTGACTCACTCATTCCACAATGCATACATATATTGAAATGTCACATTGTACCTTGTACATATATACAATTTTAATTTGTCAATTAAAAATAAAACTTAAAAAAGATTGAAAGAGTGTTAGAAGACATAAGGGGGAAAGTACAGAAAGCAATGAGAGTGTTTATACCATGGGGTCTCTCCTAGTTTTGAGTAAAGATGGGTTCTAGAGGAGTCATGTTTAAAGATGAGCACAAATGGTGCTACAAGATAAGTAAAGTTATTGATAAGAAGAACATGGGGTTGGGGGGAGGAGAGGGCAGGCTGTGGTGTGTAAGACTGGTTGTGCAGTGCTCAAGTGTTTCAGTGAGAGAGAACACAAATGGAAAAGCCTCATTTAAAATTCTGTAGCCTTGTCAGTGAACAGAAGGTCCAGTACTGCAGGAGCGAGGAGGTGCAGAATCTGCTAAGACTCTGAAGGGCTCCTAACACCCAAAACCGTGAGGTGGAGGTAGAACAAATAATTGACCTTGTGCTGAAAAAGTTTATCTGGTGATTGTAACACTAGCAGGAATGAAAGAAGTACTAAGTTTTACGGCAGCACAGAGCAGAAATAAACCAGTTTTTCTTAGTTGGTTTTAGTGAGTGGATAGGTGAAAGTTATTCTAGACTCTTGAAGGAGTTTGTTTGACATGATTCTTAAAGGAACAGCAGGGTGAGACCAGTGTCTGAGTCCAGATCATGACTTTACTTTTGTCCTTGACTGTGTGCTGACCTTGCCTTATTTGTTCAGCTAGGATTGTGTCTAAGCAGAGCCTCTGCATCTGTTCTTAACCTCAACTGCAGCCTTATCCTTTTACCCATGTGCCGAACACTCCTGGCTTACCTTCGAGGATCCCAGAAGGTAAGGAAAAAAAATCCTAGTTGTAGATCCCAGCATAAAAATCAAGTGTCACAGTCACATGTTAGTTCTGTTTGTTTTTCATGGTCTGAATGTCAACTAGGTTGATTTCCTCAAAGATACCGGTGAGGGTCATGTCGCCTGCTAAGATGATCAATGAGCTATTCTGCAATACTATATAAGGGGAGGGAATAATAGAATTGTTATTAACTGATTTCTGGCACAGTGCTCAGCACTTCACATACATGATTGCAAATCCTTACAAATAATTCTGCAATCATTATTGTTGGTTCCATTTTATATATGAGAAACCCAAGGCTTGGAGAGTTTAAGTAACATGATTAAGATCATGAGACTAGTGAGTGGCAGAGCTAAGATTAATCCCAGTTCCGAGCTCTTCCCACTAAACCATGCCTCACTGAGATTCTATGGTTTTGCCTAGCTAAATCCAGATGAGTAAACTGTAGCCTTTGAGCAATATACAAAATGATTGCTGGAGTTGGTAACATTTCTGCTTTAAAATGCATACCCATTTTGCGTTGCATAATAAGCTTGAAAAAAGATGTCTTGATTAAATAGTGATGACATGTGTGATGTTTAGTGTTGTAAAATGAAGGATGTAACAAAACATAAAACCACTTAGTCATTCTGTTAAGACTCAACTGAAATTCTTTTTTGCTTTTGGTTATTCTTGTGTGTGTGTGTGTTTGTGTGTATGTGTGAATTCTTCATTAAGCTAGTAAAGCACTGCTGGATAGATGTTGATATTTTGAAAGGATGAAAGGAGTTGTTAGCTTGAGGTCACTGATGTTCTATGAATTTTATGTGTGCAGATTTACTCTAGTAAACTTCTCAAGCTTTTTATGTACTTATATTTAGAATCTCTTTACTTTAAAGGCAGTAATTTGTAGAAATAACTTTTTCCAGGTTGCCTACCATTGTAAAATGCTAGGTTTTGATCCCTGTCCTGGCCATTGACTTGGTGTGAAGAAAGAGACGATAAGTGGCAGGCAATGAAAAGTTCCCACCTGAGTTCTCAGTATTTAATAATTCTTAAAGAATTGTTCTCAGTGTGAAACAGTGACTCAAAGGTGCTTGACACTTTATTTTGAGATAAGATCAAGCAGGCATTTATAACTCTAGAAGAGATTGCCTCATTTAAAAGTACTCTTATTTTTTTAACTGTAAAATAAAATCATATATCATTTAAGATGCAAACATTTCAGAAATATGTAAAATAATCAGATGAAGTTTTTCCTAATCTTATTCGGTCAGAACACCACTGATGACAATTTGGAGTAATTGTCTGCAGGTATATTAACATTAATGCCACTAATGTTGAACAATATGGGATCATAGTGTAATTTATATTTTGTAACCATTTTCAACCTAACAATATAGCACATTTTCCATGTTAATAATATATAGCCTTCTCACCTGATTTTTAATGGTTTGAATGTTTCATTAACTATATGTCTCATAATTCATCTCACCAGTTTTTAATTAATAGGCTTTTACCATGTTTCTAAAATGTTGATATTAATGAATAATGCTATAGTGAAACACTTTGTACATGCACTCATTTGTTGCATCATTTTAACCATATTAATGATTTTTATTTAGGTTACAAGCAGGAGAACCAGAAGACTATTGGATAAAAGCAGAACATTCCATATAACCTGTGGTGTTACTATTTGTATTTTCTCAGGTGAGAAGGCCAAAAGATGTTAAATATTTTGTTAGAATTATACATTTTTTGAATGGAAAAATGTATAATTTGATTGTTCTATATATCATCTGCTGTGACCAATTTGAGATTTTCTTATTAAATAGCTTAGTTTTCTTTTGTTAGAGAGGGCTGTCTAGGGGGATTACAGAAAATGGTGTATCTTTTAAACAAGGCCTTTTAAAGAAGGTAAATATATTCCTTAATGATATATTTTATATAGCTGTTACCTATGGCCTTTAATTCTCCAGGGGAACTCGGAAAGAATAGCAGTTCTTCTAAGGATAACTTTGTATTTTTGAGTCATAAAATATGTAGTTAACATATTAGCTTTTAATTTAAAAGGAAAGGCTTTTTTGAGCTATAGATTTTGGCACTGAGAAAGCTGTATGGCACAAATGGTTTTGCTTAAATAATGTTTTATACCTGTGCTATAGTTGAGTCACACCTAGACACTCTTCAACTTCTTTGGAACCCTGTTCATGCTTGTTAGTTAACCCATTCTAGTTTTTCATCCATTTTTTTTTCTCTTTATGAATATTTTTTTTGAGACCTTATTTTTTAAAAGCAGATTTAGGTTGAGAGAAAAGTACAGAGATTTTTCATTACCCTTCACTCTCATACATGCACAATCTTTTCCATTATCAGTACCCCCCACCAGAATGGTACAATGTTTTACAAGTGATGAACATACATTATTGACACATCATTGTTGCCTATATTTTACTTAGGGTTCACTTTTGATGTTGTTCATTCTATGAGTTTGAGCAAGTGTGTAATGACATATGCTGACCATTATTGTATCATACAGAGTAGTTTCACTGCCCTAAATATCCCCGGTCTCTGTCTGTTTATTCTTCCATCCCACAAACCCCTGACAGCCACTAGTTTTTTACTCTCTCCATAGTTCTCTGCCTTTTCCAAAATGTCATATAGTTGGAACAGTACAATAGGTAACCTTTTCAGATTGGCTTCATTCACTTAGTGATATGAATTTAAGTTTTCTCCATGTCTTTTCATGACTTAATAGTTCATTTCTTTGTAGTGCTAAATAATATTGCATTGTCTGGCTGTACCACAGTTGATTTATCTAGTCACCTACTAGAGGAGGACATCTTGGTTGCTTACAAGTTTTTGCAATTGTAAGTAAAACTGCTGTAAACATCACGTGCATGTTTTTGTGTGGACGTAAATTTTCACCTCCTTTGGGTAAATAGCGAGGAGTGTGATTGCTGGATCACATGGTAAGAGTATGTGTAGTTTTTAAGAAACTACCAAACTTTTTTCCAAAGTGGCTATATTGCATCCCTACCAGAAATGAATGAGAGTTCCTGTTGCTCCAGGTCCTCACCAGCATTCGGTGTCAGTGTTCTGTATTTTGGCCATTTAATAGGTGTGCAGTGGTATCTTATTGTCGTTTTAATATGCATTCCCCTGATAGTATGTGGGGTACAATTCAGGATTAGGTATACAAATGGTCATTGTTCAGGTAAAGGTTGGGCCTAAGTCTAGTCCCCACTTCGCCTGGTTTTTGATCAGGTACCCTTATTGATGAAGTGTGCGCCCTGCACCCCCTCCCCCATGTCATGCTACTACCAATCCGTTTCTTATAGTATAATAATGTGGAGCATCTTTTTATATGCTATCTATATATCTTCTTTGGTGAGCTCTTAAGGTCTTTTTTAATTGGGTTATTTGGTTTTTTATTGTTGGGTTTTAAGACATCTTTGTATAGTTTGGATAACAAGGTTTTATCAGATATGTCATTTGCAATTTTTTTCCTCAGTCTTTTTTTTTTTTTTTTTTGAGTTGGAATCTCACTCTGTCGCCCAGACTGGATTGCAGTGACACATTCACGGCCAACCCAGCATCAACCCACTGGGTTCAGGCGATCCTTCCACCTCGGCCTTCCACGTAGTTGGAACTATAGGCACGTACTACCACGCCTGGCTAATTTTTTGATCTATTGTAGAGATGAGGTCTCACCAAGTTGCCCAGGCTGTTCTCGAACCCGTGGGCTCAGGCAATCTCCTCACCTCAGCCTCCCAAGGTGCTGGGATTACAGACTTCAGCCACTGCACCTGGCCGTCTTGTCTTTTCAGTCTCTTGACAATGTCTTTCGCAGGACAGAACATTTTTAACTTCAGTGAAGTCCAGTTTATCAATTCTTTTTTTCAGGGATCATGCCTTTGGTATTGTATCTAAAAAATCATTGTCAAACTGAAGGTCATCTAGGTTTTTTCTTGTATTTTCTTCTAGGAGTTTTATAGTTTTGTATTTTACATTTTAGGTTTGTGATCCATTTTGATTTAATTTTTGTGAAGGGTATAAAGTCTATGTCTAGTTTCTTTTTGTATGTGAATATTCCCTTATTTCAGCACCATTTGTTTAAAAAAAACTATTTTTTTCTCCATTATTGCTTTTGCTCCTGTGTCAAAGATCAATTGACTATATTTCTGTGGGTCTATTTCTTGGCTCTCTATTCTGTTCCATTAATGCATTTTTTTTGTTGTTGCTAATATCACACTTGTCTTGGTTACTGTAACTTCGTAACTTTATAATACATTCTATTTTTTTCCTCACCTTTAATTTGATTACCTGAAGGATTTTATGTTCTTTATCTAATTTTTAGCATTCTAGTCTTCAATTACTTTCATTAGTCTTTGTGATTAATTTGGAATTCTTGGCATCTCCACATCTCATATTTTGGGCTTTGGGGGATTATAGAGTTCTAGATTTCAAACCATGTCTTTTTTTTTTAGCCACTGTACTCCATATATTGTTGAAAGCTGTAATGGTTTACTAAACAATTTCATATCACTTATACATATATTTGAGTCAAGGTCTCACTCTGTCCCCCAGGCTGGAATGCAGTGGCACTATCACGGTTCACTACAGCCCTGACCTCCTGGGGTCAGGTGATCCTTCCGCCTCAACCTCCCAAGTAGCCTGGGACTATAGGCAAGCA
>CAUYQG010099761.1:0-33375 GCA_963574415.1 Tarsius wallacei
TCAGCCTGTAATCCCGCGCCTTTGGGAGGCTGAGGTGAGTGGATTGCCTGAGCCCATGGGTTCGAGACCCGCCTGGGCAAGCGAGACCTCATCTCTACAATAAATCAAAAAATTAGCCGGGCGTGGTAGCGCGCGCCTGTAATTCCAGCTACTTGGAAGGCTGAGGCGGAAGTATCGCCGGAGCCCAGCAGGTCAAGGTTGCGGTGGCCGGGAGCGGCCACTGCACTCCAGTCTGGGCGACAGAGTGAGACTCCAACTCAAAAAAAAAAAAAAAAAAGAGAGTGGGGAGACAGCCCACAGTCTGGGAAAAAATATCTGCCAACTGTACATCTGACAAAGGCCTATCATCTAAGATCTACAAGGAACTCATATGTGCCAAAAGGAAAAAAACAAACAGTCCATTACAAAGTGGGCAAAAGATATGAATAGACACTTCTCAAAAGAAAACATATGAACAGCCAACAGATACATGAAAAAAAATGCTCAGCCTCACTAGTCATCAAAGAAATGTAACTTAAAACCACACTGAGATATCACCTAAGTCCAGGCAAGATGGCCATCATCAATAACTCAAAAAACAACAGATGCTGGAGAGGATGCAGGGGAAAAGGAACACTTCTACACTGTTGGTGGGAGTGTAAACTAGTACAACCTCTGTGGAAAACAGGTTGACGATTCCTAAAAGATCTAAAAACTGACCTTCCATATGATCCCGCAATCCCCCTAGTGGGAATATACCCAGAGGAACTCAAATCACTCTATGGAAAAAAGATATCTGATGGAAGGTTGAGGCGGGAGGATCACCTAAGCCCAGCAGGTCAAGGCTACGGTGACTGTGAGCATGCCACTGCACTCGAGCCTGAGCGACAGAGTGAGACTCCAACTTTAAAAAAAAAAAAAAAGATGCCTGCACACACGTTTATTGCAGCATTACTTAAAATAGCAAAAACATGGAACCAACCGTGCTATCAAAAGAGGACTGGATTAAAAAGATGTGGTACATATACATGATAGAATATTACACAGCCATAAAGAAGGAAAAAATTATGAACTTCGTAGCAACTTGGATGGACTCAGAGCCTATAATACTGAGTGATCTATCACAGAAACAAAGAATTGAGTACCACTTGTTCTCATTCATAAGTGAACCTTGGACAATTATTGTAATACTATAAGAAAGGGATTGGCAGTCATTGGAAACTGCCAAGGGGAGAGCAGGATTGGCAGTAGTGGCAAACTGCCAGGGGAGGGAGGACACACCTCATCAACAAGGGTACCTGCAAATTGAACATTTGTGTATACACCTAACCCTGAATTGTACCCCACACCTTCAAAAAACTTTAAATGCACACATACTTTGACACAGCAGTATCAGCATTAGGAATATATTATATAGAAATAAAAATACTAACATGCAAGAATAACCAAATAAAGATACTGTACTAGTTTTTAGTTTGTAGCAGTGGGAAAAAATCCAACCTAAATACTCAGCTTAGGCAGAATGGGTAGCATATATCATGACACCACTGTTCCCATGTTGCTACATATTATTCTATAGGCATTTTGTAAAAGTAAAAGTCATAAAGCAAGGTACAAAAGGCACATACAAACCAAATGTAATATGAAGACTTTTTTAAAATCCTGACTCAAACCAACTATAATTATGGAAAGTTGACTTATCTGTGCAAGAAATATACTAAAATATGTAGAGGGACATGATATATGATATGAATATGCTGACTGCCTTTAAAATATCCCAGCAAAAACAAATCGGAAGGTGAAACAAGGGAGGCAAAAAATGGGTGATTATTAAAGATAGATTATGGATTCACAGTGTTCACCATACTACTTTATTTTTATATGTTTGAAATTTTCCACAATAAAGTTGAAACATGTTAATGCATGTTACAGATATATGTGCAGTTACTCCATTAAAGGATACTGTTATTACACTGAAATGGAGACTATATTTGAGCACAGAATAAAACATTAAGCAATAAAGTTTTAACAATAGATGAGGAAAATATAATGAAAGTAGTTTTAAAAAGCTTTGCACTATTTCCTTGCCATGGAATTAACTCTATTATGTAACTTTGTAAGAGAAAGGTAATGATTTTTAAATAAAAAATCCCCATATAAAAAAAATAAAGCTTAATTTTGAATACTTATGATGGTAACAAGACTCTTAAAGGAGAAACTAAATTTAAGTTTAAAGCACAACTTCTTTCTGTTGATAATTCCCCACCATTTTAAGAGGAAAACTTCAACTTTGAAAACATGATTCATGAAATAAACATTAACAGTGCTGAAAATTTAATATATACTCAGGTTTCTCCTTTTAAATAATCTTATAACAACAGCATCAAGAATGAAAATCTTATTAAATTGATCTAGATGATGATGCAGGGATGAGAGGACTGTGGAAAAACCTGAGCAACAACGATTGTTCCTCTATAGTGTAGTGAATGATTAAAGAAAAGTGCTACACCACCCACCAAATTTAAATAACTGACACAATGCCTAAAATTTCCATTTACCATCATTCGTCTTGGTTAATAGAGAATTTCTCAAAATATATTCACAACCAAAATATATTAATAAGTGTATGGAAAGAAAGAGGTTTCATGGTCAAGACTGGGAAACAATGGGTTAAATATACTGTTTTATTTACAGAAGGTCTTCTCACAACCCTTTAATTTGATTTGTTCAAAGTGCAGTTAATGGTGCCAATAAGTAAATTTAGTTATGTGCTGCATCATATGCAATGAAGTAGAATCCCCAGCTCCAAAAGGCATTTTGAGGATTGTATCTTGAAAGTCTGGTTCAGAGCATTGACTGCAAAAGGCTGTTATTGTGCAAAAATGTTTCGTGGTAGAGGTATTATCAATGACTTATTATAGTACACAACACACTAATTACATTTCACTATTTAAATTTTCTTTAAATTTAGAATCTTGTAATTATGTTAATCCCTGAATTATTAGTGACTGAGCAATGATAGTTCATCCAATTTGAGAAAAGTGTAGAGATAAAGAATGCATGACTATAGTGGCATCATCATGATTACGCTGATTATTCATGGCATTCTAGTGGTCTGAGTTATCTTTTTTCTTCTTTGTCAAGTCATAAATATGAATTAATATTTTGGTTATATTATGTAATATGTAATACCAATGGTTTTCAGAGTAAGGATCATAAACAGTATTACGCTGTGGAGACAAGTAGGTTGCAATATTTATTTTTTAAAAAAGTATTAGAAGACAACAGGGTGCACTGCATATAGAAAAGGTAAGTATTGTCTTGGGAATGTTTGTTCCAGTTATTCTATGAACAGCTTTTAATAGGGCTTACAGTCACTCAATTTTGTAGTCTCAAGTTCTGAGAATACTGTCCACCAGATGCTTGGAATCAGACTTGGAACTGCAGTCATTTATTGCTTGTCCAATATCTTCTCACTTTCATTCATGGAACAGTAACAGTCATCTTTACTGTCTTTTGACTTTCAGTCCTCATTCAACAAATCTGCAATTTGTAAGTTTCCATTATTTAAAGTTGCCTTTATTTTATTAAGTGTTATTTTTGTCCATTATGTAAAATGTATTTCGTTATTTATTGTCATTATATCTGTTCCTTGAAGTGTACAAGGAAAATATAATTCATACATTATATTGTTTAAAATCACTGTGTGCACAAACATCTACTAATTAACTGTGTTCTGTATTTTGTGTGTGTGTGTATGCTATTCAGAAACACCTGCTAGAATTCATGTAGGCAGTTCAAGTTTAAATTATTTGGGGAAAATCTGGTTTGAGTCTTTTTTTAACAGACTGGAAACATATTATTATTTTTCCTATTTAAAATAATAAAATGTAGGCTCTGAAATTTGGGCATCTGAAAGCTTACTATTCAACATATTATCAGGAATGGTTAAATTCAGATGAGGAAAAGCTGTAGTCTGTAAAAGTGTTTTTAACTTCCGTTTAATATCATTGTGTGTGTGTGTGTGTGTAGTGGAATTATCTTGGCTACCATGTAGTTGACAAATTATTTGTCCCTTAAAGTGAATCAGAAAATGTGAGCTAAAAACTTCTGCTTCTGGAATTTGTTGTAGAAAAATAATCTCTGCTTGATTTTATTTTTAAAAGTTCAACAATCCTAAAGTAATTACTTAGACCTTTTTTCCTGTATGGGTTATCTGCTGCTGTAAAATTTATGTGCTCTGAATGGAGTTACTCAACCTTTTTACATTCTAAAGGTTGTTCCAGAATATATCATCTGGTATTCAAAAAGGGATAGATAACAATAGACTGCTTATATCTTATTGTACTCATAAAATATTTGACTGCACTAACTGTATAATAATGATAACAACACTAATTATCAGATAATGTCCAAAGGGAGCCACATGCATTTATTAATTCATAATTTATTCATTATTATACCATTATAATATTTTACAAAAAACCTGAAGCACAAGGAAATTAAGAAACATACAATTTCAGGTAAGAGATAGTGAAATGGAGATGATGTTCAGTAAAGAATAATTCAGCATTACATTCCACAATTATAGAAATGTTAATTCTTTAGGGAGTTTTAGAAGTCATTTCTGCATTCATTAAGTTAATGTGGGCTTTTTATTTATTCTCAGCAGAAGCAAAAGAATGTCCTACATTCATTACTGATATAATATGAATGATGAAGACTTTCTTACCTCTAATCACATTCAAGGCTTTTTCAGTTATGAAACCTCATGTGTTGTGTAAGCTGTGAATGACGTCTAAAGTCTTTACTACACTGGATACATGTATAGGGTTTCTCACCAGTATGGATCCTTTGATGTAGAGTGAGTTCTGAGCCACGACTAAAGGCCTTCCCACATTCCTTGCATTCATAGGGTTTCTCTCCTGTGTGAGTTCTTAGATGTTCAGTAAGGTGTGAGCCACGAATAAAAGCCTTCCCACATTGCTTACATCCATAGGGTTTTTCACCACGATGAATTCTCTGGTGTTCGCTAAGTTGTGACCCATAAATAAAAGCCTTGTCACATTCCTTACATTTGTAGGGTTTTTCACCTGTATGAATTCTCTGATGATATGTAAGTTGTGTAGCACGAAAAAAGGTCTTCCCACATTCTTTACATTCATACTGTTTCTCACCATGAATTTTCTCATGTTGTGTAAGATACGCAACACGAATAAAGGCCTTTCCACATTCCTTACATTCAAAGGGTTTCTCACCTGTATGAATTCTCTGATGTTCACTAAGTTGTTTGCCACAAATAAAGGCCTTTTCACATTCCTTACATTTGTAGGGTTTCTCACCTGTGTGAATTCTCTGATGTTGAGAAAGATTAGAATTAGAAATAAAGGCTTTCCCACATTCTTTGCATTTATAGGGTCTCTCACCTGTGTGAACTCTCAGGTGGTAAGTCAGCTGTGAGCCACGAAAAAAAGCCTTCCCACATTCTTTACATTCATAGGGTTTCTCACCTATATGAATTCTCTGATGTTCATTCAGTTGAGAGGCACATAAAAAGGCCTTCCCACATTCTTTACATCTGTAAGGTTTTTCACCAGTATGTACTCTCTGATGATAAGTAAGGTGTGAACCAAGAATAAAGGCCTTTCCACATTCTTTACACTCATAGGGTTTTTCACCACTATGAATTCTTTTATGGTAAGTAAGTTGAGATCCAAGAATAAAGGCTTTCCCACACTCCTTGCATTCATAGGGCTTTTCACCACTATGAATTCTCTGATGGAGAGTATACTGTGAACAATAACTAAAGGTTTTTCCACATTTCTTACATTCATATGGTTTCTCTCCTGTATGAACTCTCTGATGTTCAGTGAGCTGTGAACCACGAATAAAGGCCTTCCCACATGCTTCACATTGATAAGGTTTTTCATTAGTATGGATTTTCTGATGTTGAATCAGATCAGAACTACGACCAAAAGTCTTCTGACATTCCACACACTCATAAGGTTTGTCAGCAGTCGGACTCCTCTGATGTTGGATATCATTTGGCTTTTTGCCAAAGATCTTCCTAGGTTTCTTAGAGTGTTTTTCTATATTATGATTTTTCTCATGTTGAATAAGGCATGACAGGTAGCTGAAAGCTTGTCTACATTCCTTACATTTGTATGTTTTTTCCTTAGTAGGAATAATCTGATGGAGATTAGGGGACATGAAATGGCTTTGAGTGGCCTTTTCTTCACAGGTAATTTTTACACACACGTAAAGTCCATCTTGAGTTTTCTGTTGACCTTCAAACTTATCTTTGTACTCCATATTATCTCCAGGACCATAGCATTGAAGGTTGTGGTTGATAAGTTTCCCCATATTCTGCCACTGGAGTGACTCCATTTCATAAATTCCCCATTCTGGAGATGACTTTTTAGGCTCACAAATGGACTCCAAGTCTGTAGAATAACAAGAAAGCAAATTCCTGCTGTTTGTTTACAAGGAGAAATTAACTTATAAGGTAAAAATGGTAAATGAAAATAATTTTCATCAGAATAGAATGGCTAAAACAGTGCTCAAATATATTGTGCAATTTTGTTTAAAGGCACAAAGAGAAAATAAAGAATGAGAAGAGTTTATAGGAAGGAAGATAATTAGGAAAACAGGTTAAGTCAGTGGTTCTCAAATTTTGGAATGGCTTAGAAACACCAAGGAAGCTTATAATAGAAAACAATAAAAACACCCTCCTGGGAACACACGAACAGACACTTGGCTGGACACCCAATCTATCAGCAAATCCTATCAGCTCTTCTGTCAAAAGTTAAGAATCTAACTACCCCCACTGCTACCACCTTAGTCCAAGCCACCCATCTTTCAATGTATTAGCCTCTTTCATTGGTCTCCCTGCTTTCATATTTACTCCTACAATTCATTCTTCATAGTAGCCAGAGGAATTGTTTAAAAATATAATTCATAGCATATCACTCTCCTGCTAAAAATCTTCCAGTAGTTTGCCAACTCAGAGTAAAATCCAGTCCTTACCATGACCCACAAGGCCCTACATGTGCTTGCCCTTGGCCGCTTTTCTCATGTTATCTGCCACCACTCTCTTAATTATTCACTTTGCTCTAGTCATAATGGCCTCTTTGCTGTTCAAAAATGTCAAGCATATGCCTTTATGTTTACTGTTTCATCTTTTCGGAATGCTCTTCTCTTACATATCTTCACGACTTGTTCCCTCACTTCAGTGTTCTGCTCAAATGTCACATTATCAAAACATTCAAAACATAATTGCACCTATATTGTACTTTTCACTAATTGATATACCATTTTAAAAGTCTGACTATTGTCTGTCTGTCCCATGCTTAATTAAAGCAAAGACATTGTTTCACTTTATCTCTAGTGCCTAGAACCATTACTTCCACATTGTTGGCATTTGATATTTGTCAACAGTTTTTTTTAATGTAATGTATCTTCATTCATCAGTCTCCCCAGATGCTTCTGATATAACACAAAGTTTGAGAATACTGCTTGAATCTTGAACAGTTTACCCTTGTGCTTAGAATACAATTCAATCCATTCATGATCTACAAGCCCCTGCATGATCCAAATTTTTATTACCTTTTTTACCTCATTTTGAGCCATGACTACCTTCAGAAACAATACTCTAATCCACTATAACCTGACTGAGGTTCCTAGACATGTCAAATTCTTTCCTATTTTAGACTTCCCATTCGCTGTACCATCTGCCTGGAATGGTCTCTGAGTAGCCAGCTCCCTTGTGACTGAAATATTGTAGCTTCAATGCCAGCTACTGTGAAAGACTGTCCCTTCTACTTGGATTCATGGCATTCTCTGTAGCTACAATTTATTCCTCTGTTTTCGATTTTTGCAATTCTAAAATTACATTTCACTTATTTATCTGTTGATCTTCCTACTCCTGAAGCTCCACCTATATAGAAAAACATGTGTGCCTATTTTACTAGTTAGTCCTCAGAACACAGTATAAATACTGTTTTCTTATTCCATTCATGTACTTTTCCAGGACTTCCTTTCCAATGCTTCCTCAAATATTCTAATAGTTCCAAAAACAGTACCTCAAAAATGACCTAGAAATAGTGACAAGTTTACACAAAACTGTTGAACAAAGAAGAAGAAAGAAGTTGAGATAAAAGCACACTTTTCAAATATAGAGAAACTCTAACTGATGTAACTGGTTCACTGGGTACAGACTCTCTAACCACAACTGTATATAGACTGTAGAAGGTAACAGAGGATGGTAATGGGGCAAGAGAGAGAAAAAATTCTTATCAGTAAGTTCAAGTTTAAACAGTTTTTTAGAAATAAGGTTCAAACAAGCTTCTACAAAGACAAAGAAACTATCAAGAGAGCAAGGAGAAAGCCCACAGACAGGGAAAATATATTTGCCAACTATATCTGACAAAGGCCTAACATCTAGGATCTACAAGGAACTCAAATGTGCCAAAAAGAAAAAAACAAACAGCCCCATTACAAAGTGAGTAAAAGATATGAATAGACACTTCTCAAAAAAGATACACGAGCAGACAACAGATACATGAAAAAATGCTTAGCCTTATTAGTCATCAAAGAAATGCAAATTAAAACCACACTGAGATACCACCTAACTCCAAGCAGGATGGTCATCATCAATAACTCAAAAAACAACATGCTGGAGAGGATGCAGGGAAAAGGGAACACTTCTACACTGTTGGTGGGAGTATGAACTAATACGGCCTCTGTGGAAAACAATTTGGTGATTCCGAAAAGGTCTAAAAATCGACCTTCCATATGACCCCGCAGTCCCCCTAATGGGAATATACCCAGAGGAACTCAAATCACTCTATGAAAAAGATATCTACACACCCATGTTTATTGCAGCATTGTTCACAATAGCAAAAACATGGAACCAACAGTGCTGCCAATCAAAAGAGGACTGGATTAAAAAAATGTGTTACATATACATGATAGAGTATTACACAGCCATCAAGGACAAAATTATGAACGTCACAGCAACTTGGATGGACTCAGAGTCTATAATACTGAGTGATCTATCACAGAAACAAAGAACTGAGTATCACATGTTCTCGCTCATAAGTGGACCTTGAACAGTTATCAAAATACTGTAAGAAAAGGATTGTCAGTAGTGGGAAATTGACAGGGGAGGGGCAGGATTGGCAGTAGTGGGATTCTCCTGGGGGCTGGGGTACCTGCATAATGAACATATGTATACTTAACCCTGATTGTACCCCACATCTTTAAAATTAAAAATTTTTTAAATTAAAAAATAAATAAGGTTCAGAAACATGAGAAAACATACTTTTGCAGAAAAGCGAAAAGAAACTGTATAACAACAACCCCTCTCCCCCAACACACACACAGAGCACTGCTCAGTTTAACACAACTCATGTCAACAAAATAACCTGGAATGAGAATATCTGCTTTTGTTTCTTTCACAGAAGTACAGTATGATTTTTAAAACACTTAGAAATCAATGGGCTTATGGTGATTAAGGTAATACTGTAAAGATCCAAATAAATTCAGTTGGGACACTAAATGGCTATCTATGTTATAGTAGCACAATAAAAATGGGAAGAAATGTAAATATGATTTTGGGGTGTAAGGCACTGTGGAACTGCACAGAGGAAGATGCTAAATGGAAACCAAGTGGGATAAAGAAAGTGAAGATTAGACTACCTAAGTCTCAGAACTATGCTGAGAATGAGAAATATATATATAAATGTATTCAGTTAAATAATAGTTGTTTTATTGTCATTAAATTAATGAAAGACCAAGTAGGGGAAAATGGAAAGATGCAAAAGAGCTGATGACTGAGGACAGCAAAGTGGAGTCTGAAAAGCAGAAGTTATTTTAGGAAGCCCCTTTTATTCTGGCCTCCATCAAGTCCTGCTGAATCTATCTCCTAAATAGCTGTTGAATGTTTCTTTATCACCAACTCCACTGCTGAAGAAGCCCAAAACACCTCTCATTTGAACCATGACAATAACCTACTCAGTAATGTTGTGGGACCTTTTGTTCTAATATTCACCTGGCAGTCAAAGTGATACAGTAAATATAGAAATCACATTATGTCACTGTCTTGCTTAAGATTCTTCCATAACTTACAAATGTTTTGGGGATAAAATCCAAACTTCTCTGCAGTATTTTTCAAACTTCTTTTGACTATAATCTCATAGTAAGAAATACACATTATATTATGATTGAGTATACAAACTCAAACATAAAACAAATATGAAGTAATATTTATCTTTGGTATATGTGATGAATTCTGATATTTTATTTTTTCTCCTGTAGGCCATTTTCTATTAGGTTATTTTCATAACCCCCGGGCTATGGACCAGTATTGGTCTGTGGCCTGTTAGGAACTGGGCCACACAGCAGGAGGTGAGCAACCAGCAAGCAAGCAAAGCTTCATCTGTATGTACAGCTGTTCCCCATCATTTACATTACTCCCTGAGCTCCACCTCCTGTCAAATCAGCAGTGACATTAGATTCTCATAGGAGTACAAACCCTATTGTGAACTGTGCATATAAGGGATCTAGGCTGCGTGCTCCTTATAAGAACCTAATGCCTGATGACTGAGGTGGAGCTGAGGCAGTGATGCTAGTGCTAGGGAATGGCTGCAAATACTGATTAACATTAGCAGTCAGATTTGACTGCACAGAGACCATAATAAATCAACTGCTTGCAGATTTATATCAAAATAATAATTTAATAAATATTTCATTATATATTACAATGTAATAATAGAAATAAAGTGCACAATAAATGTAAAACACTTGAATCATCCTGAAACCATCCCCCCAGGCTCCCTTGTCCATGGAAAAATTGTCTTCCATGAAACCAGTCCCTGATGCCAAAAAGGTTGAAGACTGCCACTCTAGAAGTTTCTGCCTGGCCTGGCCTCTGCCAGCCACTCCAAAACCCATGTGGCACCTCTGCCTCACTAGGCTCCAGCTACACAAGCCTTCTTTCAACACTTCATAAGGTACTGAAAGGTATTAAAACAACCACTCCACCCACTGCAATCTACAAGGGAGGGCCCTACAGCTCTGGCTCCACGTTCTGTTATTAAAGCTGGCTTCCTCTGAAAGGTCTCAATTTTCATAAGCTCTTAATGTGACAGCCTTACTACCCTTAGGTTATAAGAATAAGCATGCACTCTCCACTGAGAGTCCACTAGAGACCAATCCTGTAATGTCATACATCTTGGGGTATCCCAATATGCTGAAAAGCCTTGGCTTCCTGGGTCTTTGGTCATCACTAGGACTCTTATTAATGTCCTACCACACTCTAACCAGTGTGCTTTTGGAACTGACAGGTAGTTTCTACAAAATACTCTATCAAATCACCTCAGTCATCAGGCATTAGGTTCTTATAAGGAGCATGCAGCCTAGATCCCTTATATGCACAGTTCACAATAGGGTTTGTGCTCCTATGAGAATCTAATGTCACTGCTGATTTGACAGTTTCCCTATACCTCACTATACCTACCTTTTCCCACAATAGACATAATTACAGCAAGTCAACATCAAAGAATCAGATATACACAAAAAAATTATGTATCTCAATATTAATGTTTCTACAAGTATTCCTAACCATGACATTTACCACCACAAAATTATTTATATTCTATATTCTCTTTGAAGCAACACTAATCCCAACTCTAATTATTATTACCTGATGAGAAAATTAAACAGAATGATTAAACACAAGATTTTTGTTCCCTGTTCTTTACACTGATTAGCTCTGTATCCCTATATTTGTACAATTAATTTATATCCCAAACACCAGACTCATTAAATTTTTAAATAACTTACTACCAAATCTGAACTACCAAACTCCTGATCTAATAGTCTCCTATGATTAGCATGCAAAAAAGCATTCATAGTAAAAATATCCATTTACAGCCTCTACCTTTGATTACTGAAAGCACATACAAGTCTCAAATGCTGCATCCATAATTCTTGCAGCTACATTACTAAAATTAGGAGGATATGGCATACTACAAATACTATAATTTTCAATCTACTAACAGTATATAGCCTATCCATTTCTTATATTATCACTATTAGGAATAATTATAACAAACTCTATTTGTTAATGCCAAACAAACTGAAATCACTCATTGTATGCTCCTCTATGTCATGCAGCATTAGTAACTGTATTCTCATCCAAATGCCACCATGCTTTACAGAAGCCCCAGCCCTCAAAATCACCCATGGCCTCACGCCATCAATATTATTTTGCCTCACAAACTCAAACTATGAACAAATCCATAGCAAAGTCATACACATGATCCCCAACTTATGATGGTTAGACTTATGATAGTTCAACATTGCTATGGCAAGAAAGCAATACATATTCCGTATGCTTCATGGGGTTATATCAAATAGCTTATAATATTTTCAATATTATCCAGAGCTAATCACAGTTGAGGAGCATCTGGACTATTACCTCATAGACTACAGGCATTAATTCCTTTAATAGCAACTTGAAGAATACAGGCTAACCTAACTAACCTACCATACCACCAGCAATTAACCAGTTGGATAATTATTTGTAGTCACAGCACTTTTGTGATCTAATTTCGCTATTATACAAATAGAACTTAATATACTAATTACAGCCCTAAATTTCTTCTATATATTAATCTCACCACAATGAGAAAAATTCACGTATCACACTAATGTCATCAAACCATCATTCACATGAGAAAATACTCTTATATTTATATATGTCTTACCTCTACTACTCCTATCACTATTAACCCCCAAATGACTCTAGAACTGATATACTGTAGATATACAGAGGGTGCCAAAAAATGCATACACGTTTTAAGAAAGAAAACAACTGTTATTAAAATTGTAATACTCAATATACACCAATAACACAAGATGAATACAAGTCATGTTTGACTTCTGCAATTATAAGAGGTCCTCAAAGTGGTTACCATCAGCACCCAGACATTTCTGATTATAGCACTCCTCTAACGACAACTGTGCTTCTACCATTTTCTTTGTCCTGCCTGTCGCATGGTGACATTAGCATTCATTTGATTAATGCCATCATTTGAGTGAATGTCATAGTACACATTGATACTGTAACTCAGTTCAACTTTAAAAAGTGATACACAGATAACATCTCTTAAAATGTGTACACTTTTTTGTGTATACTTTTTTTGGCACCACTGGTACTTTAAATAAAACATTCAGTTGTAAATCTTATATAACAGAAACTTAAAGCTCCTTACAGTAGTCTCCACTTAGCGGTTTTGCTTTCTGTGGTTTCAGTTATCCAGAGTCAACAGAGGTCCAAAATATTAAATGGAAAATACCAGAAATAAGCAATCCAGAAGTTTTAACCTGTGTGCACTTCTGAGTAGTGTGATGAAATCTTGTACTATCCTACTCTGTCCCATCCAGGGACAGACAGATTCACATGACAAGGGTCCAGCATATCCACATTGTATATACTACTCACCTATTAGTCACTTAGAAGACTCCTCTGTTACCAGATGGAAAAAAACATAGCATATATAGGGTTCAGTACTATCTGTGGTTTTGGGCACTCACTAGGGGTCTTGGAACATACACTCTTTTATGATAAGGGAGGGATTACTGTTTTTACTGAGAAAGTATGCAAGAAATGCTGTCATGCCTCCATATATAGCAATATGGCTTTCTCAACTTAAAGAATAGAAGTAAGTTGGACTTAGGAGACAAAAAACTGGTATAATTCCATATAAAAGTAGTAAATTTCTTCTCTACCTCTATCATAATTTTACTTATCAACTTAATTTTACCAATTACTGTAACTAAAACTAACATTTACCAAAATACCTCTTATCAACACTATATAAAGACTTCTATTTCATATACTTTTCCAGCAGCCTCATTCCAACCCTAATATTTATTCGGGTCAAGAAATAATTATTTCAAACTGACAATAAATGCCTAATGAAACTTTAAAACTGAAACTCAGCTTCAAGTTAGACTACATTTCAATATTTGTACTAAGGTCAGACATGGTGGCTCATGCTGTAATCCCAGCACTCTGGGAGGCAGAGGTGAAAGGAGTACCTGAGCCCAGGAGGTCAAGACTAGCCTGGGCAACTTGGCAAAACCTTGTCTCTACATTAAAATTTTTAAAATTAGCCTGGCATGGTGCCACATGCCTATAGTTCTAACTACTTCAAAGGGTGAGGCAGAAGGATCATGTGAGATCAAAAAGTCAAGACTGCAGTAGCTGTGATCATGTGACTGCACTCCAGCCTTGGCAATGGAGACTCTAACTCAAAAAAAAAAACAACCACAATTTGTACACAACACCTTTCATCACATGATCAATTATGGAATTTTCAATGTGATATACACATTCAGACCCAAATACTAATCAATTCTCTTTTTTTTCCAAGAAGTTTATTTAGAAAGTAAAAGAGAGAGAGGAGATTCAGCTCCCCAAGGTAGGGGAGGGGGCCAAAGCTAAGAAAACATGGCAGCTATAGCTCAAAGAGCCACGAGGAGACAGCAGAGTTTAACAAAGCAGTGGCCTGATTCCTTAAGTATATATATATGATATATATATATGGTGAGAACAACTACATATATATATAGTCAAATCTACTTGCAAGTACACCTAGAACTAAGTGTTAGCCCAACTCCCAACTAAAGGATTTTTCCAAATCAAAAAATCAGTTAAAAATTAGGCTTTCGATCTCAAAGGAGCTTCTTGGCTCCTTCTCAGCTACCCGCCTGTTTTGGCCCACCTGTCTCCACTCCAGCCTCCGCCATGTCCATCAGGGTGACCCAGAAGTCCTACAAGATGTCCACCTCCGGCCCCTGGACCTTCAGCAGTCGCTCCTGCACCAGTGGGCCGGCACCCACGTCAGCTCCTCATGCTTCTCCCAGGTGGGCAGCAGCAGCAGCTTCTGGGGTGGCCTGGACGCCGGCCTGAGCCTGGGTGGAGGCTATACCGGGGCCGGTGGTATCACAGCCATCACCATGAACCAGAGCCTGCTGAGTCCCCTTAAGCTGGAGATGGACCCCCAACATCCAGGCGGTGCGCACACAGGAGAAGGAGCAAATCAAGACTCTCAACAACAAGTCTGCCTCCTTCATCAACAAGGTGCGGTTCCTGGAGCAGCAGAACAAGATACTGGAGACCAAGTGGAGCCTCCTGCAGCAGCGGAAGACGGCCCGCAGCAACATGGACATGTTCAAGAGTTACATCAACAACCTCCGGTGGCAGCTGGACACACTGGGCCAGGAGAAGCTGAAGCTGGAGGCAGAGCTGGGCAACATGCAGGGCCTGGTGGAGGACTTCAAGAACAAGTACGAGGATGAAATCAGCACACAGAGATGGAGAATGAATTAATCCTCATCAAGAAGGAAGTGGATGAAGCTTACATGAACAAGGTAGAGCTGGAGTCTCGCCTGGAGGGGCTGACTGATGAGATCAACTTCCTCAGGCAGCTGTATGAGGTGGAGATCTGTGAACTGCAGTCCCAGATCTCGGACACATCCGTGGTCCTGTCCATGGACAACACCCGCTCCCTGGACATGGACGGCATCATCGCCAAGGTCCACGCCCAGTACCAAGAGACCGCCAACCGCAGCTGGGCCGAGGCTGAGAGCATGTACCCAACCAAGTACGAGGAGCTGCAGAAGTTGGCCAGGAAGCACTGGGATGACTTGCGCCGCACCAAGACAGAGATCTCTGAGATGAACCGGAACATCAGCCGCTGCAGGCTGAGATCGAGGGTCTCAAAGGCCAGAGGGCTTCCCTGGAGGCCGCCATCGCAGATGCAGGGCAGCATGGGGAGATGGCCATTAAGGACACCAACAAGCTGGCTGAGCTGCAGGCCACCCTGCAGCGGGCCAAGCAGGACATGGCACGGCAGCTGCGCGAGTACCAGGAGCTCATGAACGTCAAGCTGGCTCTGGACATCGAGATCGCCACCTACCGGCAGCTGCTGGAGGGCAAGGAGAGCCGGCTGGAGTCTGGCATGCAGAACATGAGTATCCATACCAAGACCACCAGTGGCTACTCAGGTGGCCTGAGCTCACCCTATGGCTCCGGCCTCAGCTACGGCTTTGGCTCTGGCTCTGGCGGGGGCTCCAGCACCTTCAACCGCACCAGCTCCTCCAGGGCCGTGGTGGTGAAGAAGATGGAGATCTGGGACGGGAAACTAGGGTCAGAGTCCTCTGATGTCCTGCCCAAGTGAACAGTCACCGCAGCCCCTCCCAGTCTGCCCCCTCCTGGGGCCACCCCAGAGCCCATGGGGGAGATGGCTTTGCAGGGGGGGAGGCTAGGGGACCCGAGCTCCTCCTGAGGCTCAGCTCTAGCCCTCAGCCCACTCCTGGGGGAGTTTACTGCCTGGGGTACCCTCCTCTTGCCCGTGCCCCCAGCTAAGAACTAATTCAATTGTTTTGGGGGTTTTTTCCCCAAAAAATAAAACTTCAGCTAACTCTGCCACACACAAAAAATTAGGCTTTCTAGGCTAAAACATGTTATTGTTTCTTACTGAGATTACTAAAAATACCCTCAATACTGACAAACACTTAAACTTGGCAATTTTTTCTCAAGAGGGAATTCTCTAAGTAAAAGTTAATGTAGCTTAACCTACAAAGCAAGGCACTGAAAATGCCCAGATAAGTTCATGTAACTCCATAAACAAAAAGGTTTGGTCCTGGTCTTTCCATTAATTTTCATTAACACATGCAAGTATCCGCATTCACTTTAAATGCCCTCTAGATCAACAAAAGATCAAAAGCAGTAGGCATCAAGCACAGTAATTAGCAGCTCATAACACCTCACAGAACTGCACCTCCATGGGGAACTGCAGTGTTAAAAAGTAAGCAATCAACAAAGGTTTGACTAAGCTATACTAATTTTCCTTGGGGTTGGTAAATTCCATGCCAACTATTGCAGTCATATGATTAACCCAAATTAATCAAACCCAGCATAAAATGTGTTTAAGATCATAAACAAACACAGTAGCCCCTTCGGGTTCCCTCCCACTGTGGCAGCGTTTCTGTCCTCTTAATAAATCCTGCTTTCTAAAAAAAAAAAAAAGACTATAAACAAATAAAGGTACACCTTAACTAGGCCATAAAAAGCTACAGCTAAGAGTAATATAAACTACGAAAGTGACTTTGATACATTTGAATGCATAATAGCTAAGGCCCAGACTGGGATGAGATACCCCACTATGCTTAGCTATAAACTTAAATAACTAAATGTACCAAGTTATCTGCAAAAGTATTACCAGCAACAGCATGAAACTCAAAGAACTTGGCAGTGCTTTATATCCCTCTAAAGGAATTTGTTTTATAATCAATAAACTCCAATAAACCTCGCCATCTCTTGCTAATTCAGCCTACATATCGCCATCTTTAACAAACTACTTAAAAGGCACTAAAATAAGCACAAGTATTTACGTAAAATGTTATATCAAGGCTTACAAGATGGAAAGAAATGGGCTACATTTTCTAATTAAAGAATATTCAACCCACAATAAACGTTATGAAGTTAATGGTCAAAGGAGGATTCAGTAGTAAATTAGTAAGAATAGAAAGCCTAACTGACTAGGGCCATTAAGCAAACACACAGTGCCTCTCTCCTTCCTCAAATATTTCAATAAATCCAAATTTATAATGAATGTAAGTTTATAATTAGAGGAAGATAAGTAATAAAGTAAGCATGCTATGTGCTTAAGTAAACCAAAGTGCAGCGTAATACTCAGCTATCCCTAGAAGTAGTCCCAAATCTACAGAGTTTAACAATTATATTTATTTAGACCAAAACATGGACTCACAACAAAAAGCATAAGAGAAGAAAATTTTATTAGGCACTATAAAAAAATACAAGATGAAAGAATAATTTTAAGTATAAGAAAGCAAAGCTGGCTGGGCGCAGTGGCTCAAGTCTGTAATCCCAGCACTTTCAGAGGTCGAGGCAAGAGGACTGCCTGAGACTAGGGGCTCAAGACCAGCCTACGCAACTTGGTGAGACCTCGTCTCTACAATAAATCAAAAAATTAGCTGGGTGTGGTGGTGCATGCCTGTGGTTCCAGCTACTTGAAAGGCTGAGGTGTAAGGATCCCCAGAGCCCAGCAAGCCAAGACTGTGGTAGCCATAGCATGCCACTGCACTCCAGCCTGGGTGACGGGGTGAGACTCCAACTCAAAAAAAAGAATAGTATGACCCATAATATCAACTGGCTTTGTAAGCTTTATCTTATGATCCCACCATATATGTACAATCTTCTGGGTTCCTCTCCTGGAGCTATAGAAAGTCCAAAGAAGCCAGTGCTGGAGAAGGAAAAAGAAGCCACAGCATCAGACTTGCCCCGGAGACCACAAAATAAGTGACTCGGAATTACCTTTACTTCCCCTCTTGGAGGGACTGGAAAAATCTCAGCCATTCCACAAATCCTATGGAAGACAGCCACTGCAGAAGGGATTCAGGCCAGACCTTTCCTTAATCTCCGTGTTGAGCAAGACCTCAGACGCTGCTACTTTCCCATGACATCTTCTCCTCTACAGTAGGACAGCAGCATGCCCAGGGAGTCCCACACCTCCCCCCGGGCCCAAATGCTAAGTGAAGTGATTTCTGAGCCTTAAAAAGGGGCTTCAGAGACCAGAAATCGTATCCTTATGGACATCATGGACATCAGCCAGACTCACAGACACTGTGACAGACATGCCAAGGTCAACAAATTCAAACAGTCTCTATCAGAATACAAATGCCTGGGTATATGGCGTCATAGCCTCTTCCTGATCTATGACCAATCACTGATACCCAAACATTTTATATTAGCTACTATTATTATTGCTATTCCCACAGGAATTAACGTCTTTGACTACAATCCTACCTGGAAGTAACATTAAATGGTCTCCAGCTATATTATGAGGTTTGGGCTTTATTTTTCTACTTATAGTTAGAGGCCTAACAGGAATTGCACAAGTTAACTCATCAGTAGACATCAATCTTCAGGATATATTATTGTACATTTCTACTGTGTTCTATCAATAGGAAGAGTCTTTACCATTATAGGATTTGCTCACTGATTCCTACTATTTTCAGATCATATACTCAACACGACCTGGCAGTGCTTTATATCCCTCTAGAACCTCCAGAAGACACACAGTTATGCTGATACTTAGCTTTTAGCCCTGTAAGACCAATTTCAGACTTCTGACCTCTAATATAATAAGAAAATAATTTGTATTGTTTCAAACTACTAAATTAGTGGCAATTTGTTAACAGCAGCAATAGGAAAATATACAAGGGCAAGATCCACTCCTTCACAAGATTCAGTTACCATTCAATCTCAAAAGCCTCACAGAAAGTCTTGCCACACACATTGAGACTAGGAACAACCAATAGAACTGCCATCACTTTCCAGTGAAAAACCCAGGTTTGTAGAGAAGATCAAAGATTGTCATGTGTCCATTTAACCATTCATTTCAACCTCACTGATTCACGGTACAAGCATGTACCGCTCTTGAAAGGTATTTCTGCTCCCTCAGAGCTCCAAGCAGGAGACTCTGCATGTGGAAAATATAGAATTATCTGCCAAATGAACACTGAAAAACTGTTTAGAAAAGGGAGAAGAATTTACAGAAGAATGGAGCTCTTTGCTACTACTACAGGAATGGAAGAAATTTGGGAACAGTACCCTTAAGGGACAAAACAAGGCAGAAAATTCTGGGATAAATAAATCTGGTGTTCACATCACACAATAAAACGATTTCAATTCAAGAAGGAAAGAAGAAACAGCAACTCACGTGGTTTTTAGAACTGTCAGAATAGATCAATTTTGTAATTATATTTGTGGGTATTAACCTCACTTTCGTTCCATAACATTTGCTTGATTTATCAGGCATGCCGTAACAATACTCTAACTATCCTGATGCATATACAACATGAAATATCATTTGCTATAGTTTTGTTTGTCCCCACCAATCTCATGTTGAAATTTAACCCCCAGGGTAGTGTGTTGAGAGGTACGAGTGGGAAGTGTTTGGGTCATGGGAATGGATCCCTCATGAATAGATTAATGCCCTCACTCAAGGGTTAGTGAACTCTGTTGGTTCCCATTAAGAGCAGATTGTTTAAAAATCCTGTCACCTCTCCACTCTCTCTCTCACTTCCTCTCTCACCATGTGATCTCTGCACACCTTGGCTCTCTTTTGCCTTCCACCATAAGTGAAGCCCTCACCAGAAGCTAAGCAGATGTTGCTGCCATGTTTTTTGTACAGCCTGCAGAACCCACAAGCCAAATAAACCTCGTTATAAACTACCCAGTATCAAGCATTCCCTTAAAGCAACACAAAATGAACTAAGTTACCTGTAGTACTTGAATTAGTTCCATAAAACACTGTGAAAACTTGTCAATATCTATGTTTTAATGTCACTGTGAAGCAAAATAGCATTAACTTTTTAAGTTAATGATGGAGAGTATTAATCTCTCCACAATTGAATGCCAAAACTAGACACATCAATATAATTTATTACTATTATTTCAATAATTCTTGTACTATGTATTTAAATTAAAAATTTTGAAATATATCTATTCTTTAAACTCATCATCAAAGAACATAGAAACCTCAAAACATAAGACCCTTTGAGAAAAAAGTAGCCAAAAATTTATTCTCCTCTGTCACTATTTCTACACCCATAATTAACATTTTGCCATATTTCCTTCTTGGCTCTTTTCCATGGACTTCTGTGCAATTGAATTGATACTGCACATACAAACTTCCAACACACTTCTTTCCCCTAATTATTATAGCACTGTTATTAAAAACTTCTAAAACTTTTTTACTCTGTACCTTTGACAGGTTCTCAAGTGAGCCTTCAACACTTCCCGGTGAGTTAATTCACTGTTCCACTCTAGTTTTTATTATTGACTTATTTCTTCCTCATTCTTTTTTTAATCATCTACAATCAGGTTTTTGTTCCTCTCATTTCCAAACCTAATTTGTCAGTCATCAATACCCTTCACTTTACCAAATCCAATAGCCAAATGTCAGCCTTCATCTTATTTGACCTGTTAGCATCATCTCTCACAGTTAACTGCTCCCTTCATTTGCTTCTCACATGGCTTCTAATACGCTGCATTCCTTATTCCTCGAACACAGGTTACCGTAGTTACTCCTCAATTTCCTTGGCTAGATCATTTTCCTCTTCCTGACTGAATGCTGGAATGCCCCATGGCTTAGTGTTTGGACTTCACCTTGCCTTCCATATAAGCCAATTCTTCCATAATCGTAACCAGTCCCATGATACAGATATTAAGGCTATATTTCTCTCTTCAGTCCTAACTACCTACTATCCATTGCCTACCCCATGACCTGCAGGTTTCCAAATGCTTATCTAACTTCTCCACATGGATACTTAATGGGCATCTCAAATACATACCTCTTGATTTCCTTCTGCAGGCAGGAAGGAAACCCTGATGCCTCTATTTCCAATCCATCTATTTCCAATCTTCAAAACAACTCCATTTGGAAGGTATTATTTCTACCTTCAAATATAACCCATTCTCATCACTTCTACATATTAACAACCGTATTACAAGCCACTATTATCTCTAATGTGAACTTATGAACTAGTCCTCTAACTAGTCTTCCTGCTTCCATTCTTATCTGCACTGTCCACATAGCACCCAGAATGACCTTTAAACCAAGATCCCTTGCTTATCTGCAAAAAAACAGCCAGGTGCTCACTATCACACTTCGAATAAAATCTCACTCCTTGCAGTGGCCTACAAGGACCTACATAATCTGATCTCTGCAAAAAAACAGCCAGGTGCTCACTATCACACTTAAAATAAAATCTCACTCCTTGCAGTAGCCTACAAGGACCTTCATAATCTGATCTCTGCCTATTTCTCTGATCTCACCTCTAATTTCTACTTTCACTCATGTTATTCTAGCCACACTGGCTTTCTTTCTGATCCTCAATCAAGTGAAGCTTAGTCTATATCAGGGTCTTCTGTTCCCTATGCCTAAACACACATTTCCCTGATTATTTCACTGCTAACTTTATTCAAGTCTCAATTCAAATGTAAACTCCCCTGAGAGGCATAGTAAGCTCTCAATAGACATTTGTTGTCTAGAGATACTTATCTAGGTTCAAGTATAAAAGAGCAACTGGGGAAAAAACACAATTCAAAATATAGATCAAAAGTTTGTCTCTGAAAAAGACCAAAGGTAGCTCCCTTATTAAAACAAAAGAGAGAAGAAGAGTGGTAAATGGGAACTGAAAGAGAGATTTCTTTAGGAACTCATACTGACATAACCTGTTCCCCTTAGGTCTCAAGCTTTCTTTTCACAGGTCTTTGAAGAGAGCTTCACACAAGCATCTCAAAATGCTGCCACCTCACAGACCAGCTATATTTTTACCAGCAATAGCTTCCATTGTGTGACCAGTGCTTAATCACCTGAGTTCTGTCTTCTTGTCATGGTTCTCATCACCATCCAGGGCTCCTTTCCTTGCTCTAATAAAAAAAATACATTTGGCTTGTGGATCACACATCCAGCTTAAAAGAAAAGAAATGATACACAGTCATGCTACAGGAGTTCCAGATTCAAATCCAGTCCAATGACCACTGAAAAAGAGAGACGCTGACAGAAAATGTCAGAGAAAGAATGACAGTCTTGAGAAATAAAAAAGTACACCGTGGAGCTGACCATTTCTACTTCTACAAAACTCAAACCTGGAAATCAGAAATTCACAATGAAGAAGACAAAAACCAGGGGAAACAAATTATGACTATCATGTAAGAGGATCTTACCCAGTGAGATCAGGTTGCTATAGTTCTCCAACATCACATCTCTGTACAAATCCCTCTGAGCAGGATCTAAGTATTCCCACTCCTCCTGAGAGAAGTCAATGGCCACATCCTTGAAAGTCACCAACCACTGAAACAACAAATCCATTCATTATTTGTGAAAATATGGTAATTATTTTGAGGTGAAACAAGAAAAAATGGAGATCATTGAAGGGGATGACACAATAAATAGCAAGCCACAACTGAACACCTGTAACATCACTGGTCATGAAAGGAAATTAGGTTCCTAAACCATAGTATCAACATGATTCTAGATCATTCCTACTGCCACAGACAAAAATTCCTTTATCTAATAGAATAATTCCATTATCCAGAAAGGTCTGGGAATAAAAAAGGTCAGATGAATGCAGTCTCTCAATTAAATAAAAGATTGCACATAGTCATATAGCAGATTGAACTTTTAAATTCTCAATAAATAATAAAGTCTTAATAAATGAGTTCCTCCCTTCCCATCCCCTTTTAAAGAAAAAGATTAACAAAGTTGATGAAATCTTTCCAATTAATGTAAATCAAATCTCTAGGCTAGAAAATGAAATTTGAATATAATGAGAATTTATTGAAGACTCGGACTCATCAAGTCACAATAGTATGTCACTGAATGGAATGGATATATGATATTTCCATTTGATATGTGAAATAATCTGCTAATTTGGGAGCATTTAATTAGATAAATTCTCTAATGTCTTTGAGCTCTAAGAATCTATAATTCTTAGGAAAGTATGTATCTGGCATGTTTTACTTGCTCCTTCTTTCCATGTTTCTAGATTATAGCAAGGTGATGGATGCCAGGCCAGGTGTATATAGACATCATTCTGGACTAGTACATCCCAGACAACTCCAAGGTGAACCTGATTGATGATCCTCCTCTCTCACTGGTTCCTGAGCAAGAGGGGTATGACAGCCAGAATAAAGGCCCCCAAAGATGTCCACAAACTAATCCCTGAAATCTGTAAATATGTTATCTGACATGGCAAAAGGGATTTTGCAGGAGTGATTACATTAAGAATTTTGAGATAGGGAGATTATCCTGGATTACCTGGTTAGGCCCAATATAATCACATGGGTATTTAGAAGTTATAGAGGGAAGCAGGAGAGTCAGAGGAGATGTGGAAGAAAGTAAAGACCAAAATGTTACAATTGCTGGCTTTGAAAATGAAGGGCAACCACAAGCCAGGTACCGTGGCAACCTTTAGAACCTGAAAAAGACAAGAAAACAGATTCTTTTCTAGAACCTCCAGAAGACACACAGCTCTGTTGATACTTAATTTTGGCCCTGTAGGACCAACTTCAGACTTCTGACCTCTAGTATAAGATGATAATTTGTATTGTCTTAAACCACTAAATTTGCGGAATTTCTTAACAGGAGCAATAAGAAGCTATACAAGGGCAAGATCCTCTCCTTCACAAGACTGAGGTTACCACTCAATCTCAAAAGCCTCACAGAAAATCTTGCCACACACACTGAGACTAAGAACAACCAACAGAAATGCCATCACTTCCTAGTGAAAAACCCAGGTTTATAGAGAAGATCAAAGATTGTTATGTGTCCCATTTAACTATTCATCTCAACCTCACTGATCTTGTACTGCTCTTGGAAGGTATTTCTGCTCCCTCAGAGCTCCAAGCAGGAGACTCTGCATGTGGAAAACGTAGAATTACCTGCCAAATGAACATTGAAAAACTGTTTAGAAAGGGAAGAAGCATTTACAGAAGAATGGAGCTCTTTGCTACTATTACAGGAATGGAAGAAATTTGGGAACAGTTCCCTTAAGGGACCAAACAAGGCAGAAAATTCCAGGATAAATAAATCTGGTGTTCACATCACACAATAAAATGATTGTACTTCAAGAAGGAAGGAAGAAACAGCAACTCACATGAGGCATGGTTTTCAGAACTGTCAGAACAGATCAACCTTCTGAGTTCCTCTTCTGGAGTTGTACAAAGTTCAGAGAAGCCAGTGCTGGAGAAGGAAAAAGAAGCCACATCAGACTTCCCCCAGAGACCACAAAATAAGTGACTCGGAATTACCTTTACTTCCCCTCTTGGAGGGACCCTGGAAAAAATCTCAGCCATTCCACAAATCCTATGGAAGACAGCTACTGCAGAAGGGATTCAGGCCAGACCTTTCCTTAATCTCCGTGTTGAGCAGGACCTCAGATGCTACTTCCCCATGACATCTTCTCCTCTACAGTAGGACAGCAGCATGCCCAGGGAGTCCCACACCTACCCCCGGGGCCCAAATACTAAGTGAAGTGATTAGCTCCGAGCCTTAGAAAGGGGCTTCAGAGACCAAAAATGGTATCCTTTCAGATATTATGGACATCAGTCAGACTCACTGACACTGTGACAGACATGGTGCCAAGGCCAACAAATCCAAACAGTCTCTATCACAATACAAATGCCTGAGTGTATGGTGTCATAGCCTCATCCTAATCTATGATTCCCAGAATACTGCAGTCCAGCATACCCTAATTCCCAATCATGATCACTTATGATTTTCTTGCTTAAGCATGTGAGAGCTGTAGAGAAGCTAAAATTATGGTGTCTATATAATATTTAATTATCCAGACATGCAAACAATCATATTTCAACAGATCAGGAAACAAGTGTGGGAAAGTGATGTCATCTGATTAAAAATTCAAAGTGGCATAGCTAAATTTCAAATTCTCCCAAGATAAGGAATTAGCCTGGCCTGCTGGCTCCCTCCCTCAAAATCCAGTTATATCCTTCTATTTGCCATAGTTTTGTAGCATTCATCATTTTTTTGTTTCTTTGCTCCAGCACACATATATGTTCCATGACCTTAATGACAATGTTGCTCATACGATATCAAGAAAAGCCAAAGAGAAAGGGTAAATAATGAGAAGTAACATTTTGGCTTACGCCTATAATCCCAGGACTTTGGGAGGCCAATGTGAGAGGACTGCTTGAGCTCAGAAGTTCAAGACCAGCCTAGGCAACATAGCGAGACCTCGCCTCCATAAAAAAAAAAGATTAAGCCAGGTTCGGTGGCTCAGCCTGTAATCCCGCGCTTTTGGAGGCTGAGGTGAGTGGACTGCCTGAGCCCGCAGGTTCGAGACCCACCTGGGCAACTTGGCAAGACCTCATCTCTACAATAAATCAAAAAATTAGCCGGGTGTGGTAGCGCGCGCCTGTAGTTCCAGCTACTTGGAAGGCTGAGGTGGAAGGATCGCCAGCGCCCAGCAGGTCAAGCTGTGGTGGCCGGGAGCAGCCACTGCACTCCAGTCTGGGCGACATAGTGAGACTCCAACTAAAAAAAAAAAAAAAAAAGATTAAAAAAATGAGCCAAGAGTGGTGGCATGCGCCTATAGTCCCAGTTATTTGGGAGGCTGAGGTAAAAAGGATCACCTAAGTCCAAGAGGCGCAGTGAGTGAGCTGTGATCATGCCACTACACTCCAGCCTGGGCAACAGAGTGAAACCCCAACATGAAAAAAAACATAAAAGATTTTTTGGGGGTATAGTAGAGCACTGATGAGTCACAAGTCATTGTATTAAGATCTTGCCCCCCTCAACCAATTTTCACCTTCTTGGAGGCAACATCAGCTTCACTGAGAATACCTGAGCTAAGCATAAAAATGTTAATTATTTGCAAGTAAATGGAATTTTGATGTATGACATATAAACATGAACCTAATAAAAGTACTAACAAGTATGGAGACAGATACATGAAATTTAAGTTCAACAAGAAAATAAAAAAGCAAAAATAGCCAGAAAATGCCAGGAAAAAAAAGGGCAGACATTTAAAAAAAAAACCACAAAGTTCCTATTATTGAAATGTTGGATACTGACATATGAATAGATATAGAGATTAACAGAACAGAATAGAATCTCTAATCTTTGAAGAAAAATAAATTGTTCAATAATGTCACTGTTCAAAGATGTTATTGGAGAAAGGTAAAATCAGAAATTGGATCCACATTTTATACCACATATGCCATATACCATAAACTCCAAATGGGTAAGAGATCTAAATATTTAAAAATGAAATCACAAAAATACTCCAAAGAAAAACTGGCTGTGTTTCTCTTAACTTCAGAGGGAAAAAGTCTTTTTTCTTTTAAGATGTGGGGTACAATTCAGGGTTAGGTACATAAGTGGTCATCGTACAAGTGAAGTTTGGGCTTCCCATTGTTCCTCACTTCACCTGGTTTGGGATCAGGTACCCTTATTAGTGCTATGTGCAGCCCCCCTCCCTCCCCTGGCAGTGATCTGCTACTGCCAATCTCTTTCATGTAGTATTATGATAAATGTTCAGGGTCCACTTGGGAAAAGTCTTTATTACTATGTCTCTCAATCATATGATTAAATTTTACATTTAAAAATTGCCTAAGAAAAAAGAATACACAGACAAATGACAAAAATGTGAGAAAATATTTGGAACTTAAGCCAAAAAGGATAACTCCTCCAAAGATCAAACAGCTTTACTTTAAAAGTCAAGAGGAAGATATAAAATCATTAACTAAATATGTTCATCCTTGGACTTTGCAGCAACTTGGATGGATTTAGAGTCTATCATATTCAGTGATCTATCACAGAAACAAAGAACAGAGTACCCCATATGTTCTCACTCATAAGTGGACCTTGAATAATTATTATCATAATACTATAAGAAAGGAATTAGCAGTAGTGGGAAACTGCCAGGGGAGTGGGGGTAGGTTGGCAGTTGAGGGTAACTGCCAGGGGAGGGAGGGGCACATCTCATCAACAAAGGTACATGCACAATGAGCAATTGTATACCTAACCCTGAATTGTACCCACATCTTTAAAATTTAAAAAAGGTAAAAATAAATAAAAATTTAAAAATATGTTCATCCTTATTTAAATAGGAGAAATCTACACTGAAACTAAGCTGAAGACTTCCAATTCCAATAATGATTAAGCTCTTACCAGACTAACTTCTCTGTAGATATGGCAAGTAGTTCTGGACATAATACAAAAAGCAAGTAACTGAAGGTATTGGGCAATGAACAAGCAGTATTCCTCCCAAAAAATGCATAGAATAGAATCACAAGGTAACATCAAATACATACAAATTGAGGGACAGTCTACAAAATAACTAGCCTATAGTCTTAAAAAATGTCAAGATTATGAAAGATCAAAAAAGGTTCAGGAATTGTTTCAGATTAAAGGAGACTAAAGAGAAATGATAACTAACTGAAATGCTTGATCCCAGATATGATTTTGGACTGAATGCCAGATAAGGAACAAAAGGACAGAACTGGAATAACCGGAGATTCTTCTATGAATTTCTCTGAATTAGATTATTATATCTCTGCTACATTTCTTCACTTTAATACTACAGTTATACTCCTTGTACTTAGAAAATACACACATGTAATTATAGATATAAATGTGGAGGTTGCAGTAGCTGTGATCATATACTCCAGCCTTGGCAACAGAGTAAGAGCTATTCTAATAGCAGTAATGGTTATTGTTGTTTTTGAAACAATTACAAATATATTTTAGAACAAAGCAAATAAATTATATTAATGTTAACAGCAACCAAGACTGTTAGCATAAAAGATATATTAGTATAAAATCTGAAAATTACTATCAAGTGGTTCACAAAAAAGTACATATATAGTGAGAATTAACACATAAAAAAGCAAAATGTTACAAATGTTAATAACTGGTAAATCTGTAAGGGCATATTAGAGTTTTTTCTACTCTTTTTGCAACTTTTCTCTAAGTGTAATATTATATTAAAAAAAAAAAATTTTTTTTTTAAATCAGTGCTGGTCAGGTGCGGTGTCTCATGTCTATAAACCTAGCACTTTGGGAGGCCAAGGTGAAAGGATTGCCTGAGCCCACAGCTTCAAGACCAGCCTGGGCAACTTGGTGAGACCTTGTCTCTACAATAAATCCAAAAATTAGCCGGGCGTGGTGGCACATGCCTTGTAGTTCCAGCTACTTGGAAGGCTGAAGCAGAAGAATCGCCTGAGCCCAGCAAGTCGAGGATGCGGTGGCCATGAGTGTGCCCCTGCTCTCCAGCCTGGGCGACAGAGTGCAACTCCAACTCAAAAAAATAAATAAAATATAAAAAAAACGATGCTATGTGAACATTGGGTCTTCATTAAGAGACTAAAGAGACATAACCAAACACAATACATAAACATTAAATCTAGCAAAATATAATAACCAAAAGAAATCTAAAGGCTGGGCTCGGTGGCTCAGCCTGTAATCCTGCGCTTTGGGAGGCCAAGGTGAGTGGAATGGCTGAGCAACGGGTTCGAGACCCACCTGGGCAACTTGGCGAGACCTCATCTCTACAATAAATCAAAAAATTAGCCAGGTGTGATAGTATACGCCTGTGGTTCCAGCTACTTGGAAGGCTGAGGCGGAAGGATCGCCGGAGCCCAGCAGGTCAAGGCTGTACTGGCCGGGAGCGGCCACTGCACTCCAGTCTGGGCTGAGACTCCAACTCAAAAAAAAAAAAAAAGAAAAAGAAATCTAAGGCCTAGCCCAGTGACTCACACCTTCAATCCCAGCATTTTGAGAGGCCCAGGTGGGAGGATCGCCTGAGAACAGGAATTCAAGACCAGCCTAGGTAACATAACAAGACTCTGGCTCTACAAAAATTTTAAAAATTAGCTGAGTGTGATGGCACACACCTGTACTCCTGGCTACTCGGGAGGCTGAGGCAGGAGGATCACTTGAATCCAAAAGTTCTACGTTGCAGTGAGCTGTGATCATGCTACTCCAGCCTAGGGTACAAGAGTGAAAACGTCTCTCCAATAAATAAATAAATAAATAAATAAATAATATTAATGTCACTAGCAACCGAGATTACTAGCATAAAAGAAGAACAATACAAGTATAAAATCAACTGAGAAAAAAACTCTTGCTGGGCACAGTACCTCAGAGGCCTGTAATCCCAGCACTTTGAGAAGCCAAGGTAGGAGTTGTTTTTCAACTCCACACAAAAATTTTAAAAATTAGTCAGGCTTGGTAGCGTGTGTCTATACTCCCAGCTATTCAGGAAGCTGAAGAAGGAGGATCGCTTGAGCCCAGGAGTTTGAGGCAGCAGTGAGTTGTGATTGTGCCACTGCCCTTAGTCTAAACAACAGAGTGAGACCTTGACTCAGGAAAAAAAAAAAAGAAAAGGAAAATACTCTGTGATTATTGGTCTATATGGAATTATGATTATAAAAGCATGATTTAAGATTTAAACTTTAAGAACAAGTTCTTAGCTTTGTTCCCTGAAAAGGCCTAAAAGAAATGACAACCCTATGACAAGGAAACCCCTAATGCCCAGAATGTGGTCTCTATATACTATGTTCCACAAGAGGAACCAGAGGAACCAGAATTCCATACAGAAATGGCTTATGTCAGGCCTGGCACAGGAAATGTAGAAATAAAGCCTAGGACAATTTGTTGTACCAGAAAGCAAATAAGCTATCACCTCCAATGGGATTATGTCAAAAAGACATAGGAACTGCCTGGAATGGCCTACCACAGACTTAAGAGAGAATAGTTTGATACAAAAAAGAATAATAATTACAATGGTTTGAAGCATATCAAACGTGGATAAAAAAATCCAATACAGTACTCAAAACAAATTCACTCACTTTTGGGACTCCTTAGTAGGTTGTAGAGAACCAAGTCATTTCTCTGAAAATTAACACATAAAGAATCAAATAAATTATTCTGCCTTTCCACAAGAATTGTATTTTAAGATAACCAAATACTTGAAGAAGAAAAGTTCTTATATAGAGAACCAATAAACCCAGAATAAACCCATTCTAACAAATGCAGAAGGAATTGAGAGAATTTTAAAATTTGATTTGATTTATTAATTTTCTGAGTAGGAGTCTCACTCTGTGCCCAGGCAGGAGGGCAGCAACACACAACCACTGCAGCAATCCTTCCACCTCAGTCTTTCAAGTAGCTGGAACCACAGATGTGTGCCACCATGCCCGGCTAATTTTTTTTTTTTAATTGTAGAGGCAAAGTCTCACCAAGTTGCCCAGGCTAGTCTCGAATCCCTGGACTAAGGCAATCCTCTGCCTCTGCCTCTCAAAATGCTGGGATTACAGACATGAGCCACCATGCCCAGCTGTGAGAGAATTTCTTTAAATCACCATATGTAATCCTTAATGAAATAATGGGCCTCAGCATCAATCACAAATGGATGTTATAACTTTTAAGTCAGTGTTTCTTAATCTTTTTAAAAAGTATTCATTATCACACCCTTAAGGAGCCTTTTTATTAATAGATACTTTTTTCTTAATAACCCTTCACCCCACCTCCTGTGAAATTTTGTTATCAAAGGCATAATGTACATATCTACTTATGTACTGTGGCCCTTCAGAGGGCCACAAATCATGGTAATATGGAAGAATTTGTCTCCCTCGCCATGAACCAAACTTCAACCCCTTGAGGGGGGCAATATCCACACACCACAGACAAGGCATGCTCGGTGAAACTGGGAGAAATGTTATAAGAAAGGATTAAGGCTGGGCATGGGGGCTCACACCTATAATCCCAGGACTTTGGAAGGTGAAGACAGGATTGCTTGAGCCCAGGCGTTCGAGACTAGCCTAGGCAACACAGCGACACCTCATCTCTACAAAGAAAAAAATTAAAAAATTAGCCAGGTATGGTGGCGCATGCCTGTAGTCCCAGCTACCCAGGAGGTTGAGGTGGAAGGATCGCCTGAAGCCAGAAGGTCGAAGGTGCCATGAGCCATGATCGTCATGATTATGCCACTGCACTCCAGTCTGGGTAACACAGTGAGCCCCCAACTCAAAAAAAAAAAGATTTAAATGGGCAGCATTTGAGCACATCAATAAGACATCTCCAAAAGTGGGACACCAGACTTTGAGAACCTCATGATGTGAGGAGGCTTATGATGTGACATAATAGGATGCACACAGCAGCAACTATGAATTATTTTTGCCTGAACATGTGATTTATGGAAAATCTGATCTGAATCCGATCAAGTCTTTAGATCTAACTGTGCACTTACAGAAATCTGAAGGATCAGAGGACAAACTATATGACACTACAAGGAAGCAATTAGTCAAAAGCAGAATATGGAATACTCCATAGGACAAATGATCTAGTTTTTCTACAAATCAGTTGCACCAATGTAAAACACACAACAAAATTTTTTAAATAATTAAAAAAAAAAACAGGAGGGAAATTGTCAAGAATTTAAGATGCTTAAGAGGTTTGGCAACCAAATGCAATATGTGGAATCTATCTGGATCCTGACTTACACAAATCAATTGTAAAAATCAGTCCTTGAAAGAATTGGAAAAATTTGAATATGAACTGAGTATACAATATTATAGAATTACTATTAGTTTTTTTAATGTTAGGATAACAGCATGGTAGTTATTTTAAAAATATGTCTTTTTTGGTCATATATGCATATGTATATGCACAACACAATTTTGAAATACTACAGAAATAAAGGGGGAAGGATTGATACAAGAGCAATTGCAAGTGTTCATTTGGTGTTGGAACATTGGAGTTTGTATTATTTTCTGTCCTGCTTGAAAACTCCATAATGAAGCTAAAACGTAAAAAGACTTCAAATTTCCCTCCAGAAGGTATAGTTATCAAAATCTTGGACCAGGCCACACACAGTGGCTCACCCCTGTAATCCTAGCACTTTGGGAGGCCACGATAAGATGACTGCTTGAGGCTAACTGTTCGAGACCAGCCTAGGCAATACAGCCAGACTTCAGTCTCTGCAAAAAATAAAATACTAGCCGTAATGGTAGCATGCACCTGTAGTCCCAGCTACTCTGGAGGCTGAGGGCAGAAGGATTGCCTTAGCTCAGGAACTGTGATTGCGCCCCTGCACTCTAGCCTGGGTGACAGAATGAGACCCCAACTCAAAAAAAAAAAAAGAAAGAAAGAAAGAAAGAAAACTAAGGCTAGAAAAGATGTTATGTCACTAGGTGAAAAGAAGAAGTAATGTGCCCTGGGAGTAGAACGAGCCTGATGACTCCATCCTTGCAGCATTTATGGGATGCCTACGGACCAGTTACTGGAATGCCTGGTTCCTCCCTGGAAAGACGTTGCAAAAGATGGAAAACATCTTGATAAGGAAAAATTTGAGGGAAGAAAGAACATAGAAACTTACTGTACGCGAGTCTTGCAGATGTGCAATACTCTTTCCCTCTGTGTACTTCTTTAGGTAAAAGCAGAACAAAGGAAAGAAAAAACAGTCACAGAACATCAGAGTTCTCAGTGCAGACAAAATTTAAGAGCATCTCCCACACCAAACCTAGGCAAGACAGAGGTTAGTCTTTCCCACAGGACTCTCAAGGTAGAATGAGGTATCTATTACAGTAATCATCTTCCTATGGCACCTTCAAGGGTAAATCCTCATCAGGGCATCTTCAAAAGACCCTCATTCTTTTTTTTTCTTTTCTTTTGAGTTGGAGTCTCACTCTGTCGCCCAGACTGGAGTGCAGTGGCCGCTCCCGGCCACCGCAGCCTCGACCCGCTGGGCTCCGGCGATCCTTCCGCC
>CAUYQG010099762.1:0-29111 GCA_963574415.1 Tarsius wallacei
TAAACCAAGCCAGGCTTGGTGGCTCAGCCTCTAATCCCAGCACTTTGGGAGACCGAGGCAAGTGGATTACAGACTGAGCCACCGAGCCCGGCCTCGTTTAGTTTCTTTTAGTTTTTTTGTTGAGTTGGAGGCTCACTTCATTGCCCAGGCTGGAGTGTAGTAGCACGCTCATGGCCACTCCAGCGTCAACCTGCTGGGCTCTGGCGATCCTTCTGCCTCAGCCTTCCAAGTAGCCGGGCCTACAAGCGCTTGCTACCATGTCCGGCTGATTTTTGATTTATTGTAGAGATGAATTCTTACCAAGTTGCCCAGGCTGGTGTCGAACCCACAGGCTCAGGCAATCCACTTGCCTCGGTCTCCCAAAGTGCTGGGATTAGAGGCTGAGCCACCAAGCCTGGCTTGGTTTAGTTTCTTAAATGGAGCAAAAGTGGGTCTCTCTTGCTTTTTTATTCTTCTGTTTCCTAAGCTGTCATCTTGTAGAGAATTGTATTTGGAATATACACAGCAGAAATGCAAACAGCCAACTAGTGGCAATGGATAAAATAATCATTTAAAAAACTTGTAGTTGAGGTTGGTGATGAGGTAAAGGTTAGAAGAATGAAGGGGAGTCAGGTACGGTGGTGCGTGCTCATAGTCCCAGCTACTTGGGAGGCTGAGACTGGAGAATTGGTTCAGTTCAGGAGTTCTGGGCTATAGTGCGTTGTCTATCAGTTGTCTGCACTAAGCTTGACATCATTCTGGTGACTTCCTGGGAGTGAGGACCAGATTGCCTAAGAAGGGTAAACCAGCCCAGGTCAGAGGTGGAGCAGTTCAAAACTCCCATGCTGATCAGTAGCGTGATCGTGCCTGTGAATGACCATTGCACTCCAGTCTGGGCAACATAGCAAGCCCCCATCACTAAAAAAAGAAGGAGGAGGAGGAGAAGGAAGGGGAGTTTTTAGGTGTTCAAGGAATCTTGCCTAAAAGAATGGCAAATATATGTGTGGAAGCTTGTGAGGGATGACAGCATGAATTACGGTGGAGAGACTGAAATGAAGGAGAGGAAGTCGGTGTGGGGGAGGTGAACGAGGAAGAGACATTCAGGGAATGAGAGTGAAAAACAGGAGCAGTTACTATGAACAGCTAAGCCCAACACCCAAGGGAGAAATGCTACAACAATGATCACAGAGCGGAAATTTTAATTCAGTGTTTGTAATTTGTTGTGGAAGAATTCAGAAACACAAAGGAGAGAGCTTGGGAAGGAGATGAGCCAGTGGAGAGTAAGGCACCACAGTAATTGCCTAGCTATTTATTTTCCATGGGAAACACTGCTATGGGCCTGACGGACGTGACTTAGTGTCTAAAGCCATTGTATCCCATTAGCAGATTTTTCAGTCATCTTAAAGAAGGGAAATCCGAAGGGTAAATAACATGATCCACAGAATAGCCTGGAACTAGGAACTGCATGGGGAAATCAGATGAGAAACCTGACCTGCTGATATGAAAAAGCAGAATCCCCCTGTGCTTGTCACCAAGAGCTGCACCTTTTGGCATGAAAACGTGTGTGGAGTCTGGATTCACTGTTTTGGTAATGTTTCTGGTTTCTGTTCTACGTAATTTCAGAGTTTCACTTCTTCCCACTCACCCTCATCTGACCTTCCATTTGGGTTCTGAGTTTTGCCAACATTATCTGTAAATATTCAGTTTTGAGTAATTCCGTTTCTAGGATTCTGTCTTATTGACAGACTCATACATGCAGGTAAGTGTGTATGTTCATCCTTGCAGCATTCTCTGTAATCGTGAAAGAAAGAAACAATAAATACCTACCACTCGGGTAGCATCTACAAGTCAGAGGGGTAATATTTAGAATAATTTAGAAAATTATTCCTGGGCTGTTTTTCTTTTTTCTCTGAGTCCATGAGTGTCTTTAGTTAGTCTGAGAAGCCCATCTGCCTGGGAGGGGAGAAAAATCAATTTCCGACATGCAAAATAGGGTCACGGATCATGCAGCAAGGTGAGAGCCTTGAAAGTCAGGCTGTTGTCTGCAGAGAGGGTTTTGCAAATATTATCTCCCTCTGTCAACATAGGAAGGAACTGGAAATGGTGCTCCTGCCTTTGACAGCAGAGCCATAGGGCTTCCTTCCATATCTTTCATGGTAGGAGCCTCGAGAGCACAGGAGGTGAGAGAAAAGTCGATCCTTTTCTGCCTGGGAAATGTGAGTAAGAGAAAAGAAAGAAAGGAGGTCAGGGGAATAAAACCTGCGTGTCCCAGTTTTCCTCCTTGCTGATTTTGCAGGCAGAGAGCAGAAAGGTAGGTAAAGGAGGCTAACACTGAGGGCAGAGGTACTTTGTTTCCCTTCTTCATGGAGGATCTAGGGATTCCTTGTGGAACCGTGTCCCCATGCACCTGGCAGAGGCCATATCGCGTTGATAGTTTCTTCAACTTCTTCTTGGCTCCAGCAAAGAGGGCAAAAAGAACTTTGAGGATTTTTATTCTTCTCTCTCTCTCTTATTTTATTTTTTATTTTTTGACAAAGGGTTTCACTCTACTGCCCAGGCTGGAGTCGCTGGTGCAATCATGGATCACTACAGCCTCAACCGCCTGGGCTCAAAGGATCTTCCTGTCTCAGCCTCCTGAGTAGCTGGGACCACAGGCATGTGCCACCATGCTCAGCTAATTTTTCCGTTTTTTTGTAGAGATGGGGTCTTGCTTTGTGGCTCAGGCTGGTCTCAAACTCCTGGCCTCAAGCGATCCTCCTGCCTCAGCCCCCCAAAGTGCTGGGATTATAGGTATGAGCCACTGTGCTTGGCATCTTTTCTCTTATTTTTAAAATAATTCCTTGGTGAAAGCAGAGTTCAATGCTTTCATTCTTATCTAAAAGCATTGTACCTCATGGCCAATGAAGTTATCTTGGGCGACTGACCACTGATGTGAAATTCCAGGAAAAAACACAGCACCCCTCCCAATGTTCATGAGTGATTGTCAGGGTTCATTACCAGCACTTAGAAGGATTATCAAAGAGATGTGGATAAAATATCCATACTGGTAAACCTGCTCAGCACCTAGCTGGGACTCCTTCTACTTCTAACAGGCTGCACCGACAACATTCTGTGTCAGGGGAATGAAGATAAGTTACCACTTAGAACGTTCCAGCTATTTAGAGCATCACCATTCTAAGAAACCAGGAGGTTTACACTTAGAAATAAGTGGTGGTTTATCTTCCTTTTTTTCTGCTGTGGGATAGCACCAGCTAGCAGGCCTGACAGCAGCTGCTCTCTAAATGCTTGGACCCAGGAGTCTCCAAGAGCTGGGCTCCGTGCCCAAGAAAAGTACGAGCAAGAAAAATGAAAATACTGTACACACAAGAAAGTTGGGCAGAAAACAGCCCTGCTTGAAATTAATGAGCCTCAGCAAATCCCTCTCCTAACAGGAGAATTTCATGTCTACTGTGTCTGGAGGTTGACTTTTTTTTTTTTTTTAATAAAATCTTGATTTATTTTAAAGAGGACTTACAGATATTTCTGATGTTTGTGAGATTTCTGAGTCTGGTAGCAAATTCTAGCTTCTAATCTCTTCTCTTTTTTTTCTTATTTTTGATCAAATTCTGGAAATAGAGGGAAAATACACTATATTTTCCCCTTCATTCCAAGTTAAATATAATTTTTTCTTTCTTTGTTTTACATTTTAGATTCGGGTGTACAAGTATATGTTTGTTACATGTGTATTAAATCTAAATTTTAATGTAAACACTTATTTCATTGACAAATAGATTGAAAATCATTGTGTGGATTTCCCATTATCTAGTTCTGTGATATTGGGCTAGGCTCTTAACCTCTCTGGGCTTTGATCATCTCATCTAGGAAATAGGAGTGGCTTTTGTTGAATTTACTGGTAGGTGCCCTCCAGCCCCAAGAGTCCGTGGATTTATACACATGCCCCCACCTCCCCTTTCTGTGAACCTCTCAACACTGGGCAGCCTTCTTATCTTCCCAGATGCTTAGTAACCTTAGACTTGGAGCCTGTTCAGGTCCCTCCTTTTCTACTTCCCACCTGATCTCAGGTGGCCAAGGTCAAGCTCGATTTCTAGCTGTTTCTTTGGTTAAGGCCTACCTTCCTCATGGATATAAGCCTCAGTGTGCAGACTGGGTTGCTTTTGCTTACCCTGCATCCCTAGGGTCTCGCACAGTGTCCAGGACACAGTAGTTGCATCCGGTACAAATTGGTCTCTAACTTCTAGGCTCAAGCAATCCTTCTCCCTCAGTCTCTCAAAGTGCTGGGATTACAGGCATGAGCCACTGTGCCTGGCCACACCCAGTACATATTTGTTTGAATGAACACATAGATGCATCCTGTCCAGGCAGCAAACCTTAAATCAGTTGATGTTACAGTTGACCTTGCTGGAATCCTAGTTGGCTTATGTAGGTCCCTCTTGACCTCCTCTGTCTAAAATAGCCACCAACCTTCTTCCCTCCCACCCTGACCATCCACCCTAGGACTTTTTCCATTCTTTGATCTTGCCTAAGTTTATTTCCTAGTACATACACCACCTGGATTTATTTATTCCTAGCTTTATTATCTGTCTCTTCTACAAGAATGTAAATTCCTGAGGGCAGGGACCTTTTTCGCCTTTTTCAAGATTGTGCCCTCGGTACTTAGAACAGTACCAGCACATAGTAGGCTTTCAATAAATGTTAGCTAGTGGAATGAATGAAAGTGACTTGATGCTTTTAGTGTATTCAAATGACATGAACTCTCTGTTCCTTGCAGTGTCCCAGGCTGTTCCCAGGCAAGACTTTTATCTGCTCTCCAGAGCACACCGGCGGGTCATATTCTTGTGATCTCCTACATCAAGCCAGAGCAGAAGCCGTGTTCTTGATTGGTGGTCAGTTTAGAATAGATTATCTTCTCTTCCTCCCTTGTTCACTCTCTTAACCTTTGTTTTTACTTTCTGGAGCTCTCAGAAGAAGGAGAAAAGAGGCTTGAACTGAGCGTATTAACTGCCATATTTCCTTCGCTGGGCAGGCAAGCATGCGTGGTATCTAGACCTCTCTGGTGACTGAGAAACATCTGCTCCAGCTAAGCTTGATGTCTTGCAAACCATCCCCCACCCCCCACCCCGTGCGCGGGCTGCTGGCTGCCTGCAGCGTGATACCCAGGGTACTTCTCTAACTGCTGTTGCTGCTGCCTACTGAGTGGTTGCTTTTCTCATCTTTTGTGCTTTTGGATGTATCTATTGTTATCTACAGAACCTCTGAGCTTTCTTGTTGTAAACGCCAAAAAGAGGAGTTGGAGTAACAGATGTTTTTGTTTTGCTGTATAGAGGAGAATGATGTCTTCCCTGGTCAATAAACGATATTTCTATACTGTTAAATATGATTCTTGCTTAATTACTTTTTAAATTCAAAAGTGTATGTGTGAGGGGTAGCACGAATGGAAACAGGGGCAGTGGGACCTTTGGAATCATTTCTAAGGAAGAGACTTCTGGCTTCTCAAGGATATTATAAGCACAATTCATTCTTCTTATAGGCTCTCATGTTTGTTTGTGTAGCAGGCACAAATGAGCTTGAATTCAACCCAAAGCGACAGAGAGATTGGCACATGGTGCTCCCTAAAAGCGTGATAAAGAATCCTAAATGCTGGGAAAATAAGTCAGAACAGACCAGGGAAAAGAAAATGCTTATGCTGTAAAGTGTTTATCTATAATGAGTTTGATAAGATTAGAAGTTACTCACTGACTGCTCTGCATGTCATGTTGACCTTTAGTACTGGCTTTTTAGGGATAAAGTCAAATTTAGCTTAGAAGAATTTCAGTTATAAAGTGCAGTTAATCTTCACGAATGCTTGGCTTTCTTATAATGGGCTATTCTTCCTAACAATGAGGTGAATGTTGCAAACCATCTCTTGCTAATGTGAGGTGGATTTGATGAAAAGTCACTGTTTCTGTAGATGGTAACACCGTAAAAAACTACTGTTTACCCTATTTACTTCCCTGCTTGGTGCTGGAATTGCACCACATACATTATTCCTACCTAGGATGTGCTGCTTTATACGACTTCATTGTTAGTCTTCTTCTTTGGATCTCTTTTACAGCGAATCTAGCAAAACTGCATTTAAATCAGTCCCCGATGAGAGGACCTAGAGTTCACATTTTTGCTTTTAATAGACACATTAGTCTTCCTACATGGTAAGATTTCATAATGGCTTCTTATTCTTTTCTTGGGAGATAGCTATTATACATCACTCAGCGCATTTCTGGTCTTACCTTAGGGGATTTACAGGGGATATCGTTGCTTTGGCTTCAACTGAAACACAGATGTTTTAAATTGGATCTTGTACTTGTGTTCAGGATTGATGAAACTCTTTTGTCCATCTTAACAAGAGTGCTGTAAAGGTTATGTTGGCTGAGCTAATTTGAATCACTAAATATTACTTTAATACTTAGTTATTTGCATGTTGCTTTCTCTCCACCTCCAGTAAGGAGAAGAGGGGAGGGAATTGAGGCAGGGATGAGGTGAGACTTGGTGGGTTATTTACATGTTGGTATTTGGGCTTAAGCGCTGCGGGAAACCATAAGTAGGTATTACCTTTCCAGGTGAGAAATCACGGTTTTAGGTTTTAATTAACCCTTTATTTTATACTGTGTAATTCATGTTCATATTAGAAAAACAAAATAAAAATTAAGAAACATAAGAAAAAAGATCATTCATAAAAAATAGCCCTTGCTTTGTGCCACATAATATAGATAGTGCTTTCAAAGGAAAGACGAATGAAGCCATCGTCCTAGGTCACCAACTCCCCAAGTGACTGGTCTAAGATAACTAGGAAGAGCACAAAGATGCCCTGTGGAGTCTTTCGAAGAGAGGGTAATAACCTGCACAACTGCATCAGTGAAGCCTTTTGTTAACACAAAGCCAGAAAATCCCAATTATGCATGTTCAGAAGTCACATGACAGGACTAGGACATGTACATGAAAACTCATGCACAAAATATTTTGATTGGAGAAATGGCAAAAAGCAGGGTGTCACAGGTTGTATAATTCTTACCCACTTACTTGCCATTTGTCAAGTCTGTAAATAGTCTGAGATTTTGTCCTACTTGCGAGCTGCTACAATTTTGTGGATGCTAGTAGAAGACACAAGATATCTGGATCAGAGACAAAGGACTCTATTAATCATGGCACAGCAAGAAGTATGAGCTTCCTGCTGTGTCAATTTCCCTTATTCCTCAAGTCCCATGAGGTGACACATGTGGGTGTCCCTTGCAAAAAGTGTCCGTCAGGTGGAAGTCCCTTGCAAAAAATGAAACACTTCTTTGGGCTTCCATGCACTGGGTGTCTCATAAGACCCAGGCCTTGTCCCTCTTTATGTCTTTTCACATATGTGTTCTCTCAAAAAACAATTCCTTCTCCCATCTTTAAGCATCATATCCAGGTTGATGACTCATCCAGTATTCCCGCCCTCATAGAATTTTCCCTAAAAGGCATATTGCTAAAATGCAGTTGCTGCTTCTCAAAGTAGCCATCAGAAAGGACAGTTTATCTAAAAATCAGTGAACGTGAACAAAACTGGGCAAGTACTTTCCTTGTTAAAAGAGAATGTGTGGGTTATTCTGGAGCTGGCCTCCTGAAGAGTTTAGGGCCGATTTCAGGCCTGGGCTGGGGAGAATCAGTGATTAGGTGACTAGTTAGCAGGATACCAAATCATTAAGTCTCAGAGGAGACCTGGGTAGTCTACATTTTAGGTTAACTGCTCCTTTTATGACTTCAGATGGCACCCAGTTTGGAGAATAAACATCTTTGTAATTAGCCTGTGGGCATGGAAAGGTATTTGATGTCTGCATCTTTTTAAAATCAGGATTTGTCTCTGCCAGCCCCAGTACATTTTTAAATCCCTGAAGATAAAAAGCCTGTATCTATTCAGGAAATTTCATTAAGGCATCTGGTAATTAGGATTAGTTTCCGTCCTGGGTGTTCAATTGATGTAATTAATATATTGTATTGTGACTTGGTCTGAGGATGTGAATTTTGATGTTTCTTATTTCACAATGTGAACTTGCGGGGTGATGTGGGTTTGGGTGGGCTTTGGATGTGTAACTTCAGGCCTCAAGGATGTCCATGAGCTTGACTGATACTACTTGTTTTCTTGGTGAGGGAATGTGAAAAATGTGCCCTTAAACTCCAGTCCTAACTTTCTTTCCTAAGTGTGTTGCTAATTACTCCCATGGTAAGGATGTTCTCAGCCAGGCTGTTGACTCTCTCTGAAAACGGAGAATGGGCCATTCCCCTTTGGTGCCTTCTCCTTGTTTCTTTTTGTGGGGTGGTAGATGTAAGGATAAATCTCAATCATCCTTTTTTTTTTTTTTAAGTCAGAGTCTCACTTTGTCACTCAGGCTGAAGTGCAGTGGCACTATCATGGTCACCATAGTCTCAAACTCCTGGGTTCAGGCGATCCTTCTGCCTTCAGCCTCCCAGGTAGCTGGGTCTACAGGTGTGCGCCACTATGTCAGGCTGATATTTTTGATTTTTTTTGTATAGGTGAAGTCTTGCTATGCTGCCCAGGCTGGTGTCAAACTCCTGAACTCAAGCAATTCTCTTGCCTTGGTCTCTCGAAGTACTGGGATTACAGGTGTGAGCCACTGCGCCCAGCCTCCAACCATCCTTCAAGGGTCTGCAAAAGCATACAGAGTGGTATAATGAACACTGGAGACTTGAAGGGGAGGCTGCGAAGGGGAAAGGAATGGGGGAGAGGGGCAAAAAAATTACCTATTGGGTAAAATGTGCACTAATGAGGGTGACTGGTATACTCAAAGCCAGACTTTTGCACCATTGTACAAAGCAACCATGTAAGCAAAAATCATTTGTACCCCAAAAGCTATTAAAGACAATTATAAAAAAAGAGGGTCAGACTCATTTTGTGCTTGTTTGATATTGTCTTTAGGGAGGGAGAAAGCGCTTATAAAATGAATGAGAGTTTGCACCAGGCACTAGGCACATATTAGCTCATGCCATCCTGCCGAGAGCCTTACGCATGAGGTAACCTTATACTCATTTTCAGAAGAGGAGACAGGGGATTGGAGAAGTAAAGGAACTTTATCTCCTAATGAATGGTGGAACTGTGATTTGACTGTCGGTCATCAAAGCCCCTGGTGGTGCCTACTTGTTTCTCTTGTAGGTGAATTTCTTGATACCCTCAACGTGAGAGGATAAAGTCTGGTGATGAGAACCTCACCCTGTACCCTGCCTAATGTGCTGCTTTACAATTAGGAAGAACTCAGTGGTCACCTGGCTACTTGACTAAATTAAATCATGACATAAAATAACATGCAGGAGTGTGGAGGGTTTGGGGACTGATCTAGGAAAAAGATATGACCACAAGAGGCAGTAGCACACAACCAACTTTTCTGGTGGTAGTTGGACAGGATTGTATGAGAGATGACATCCCTCATAGCATGAGATCATGCAGAGGCTTATGGTGAGGGCAGCCACCATTCAGAAGGGAAGGGAGACAAGAACACTCCGAGGGAGAAGGAGATCCCAGAAGGGGCTTCCCTGGTGATGTCACTCAGCTGCACCATGGGGAGTCTCTGGGTCACAGAGCTCTGACAGGCAGTAGTGACGGGGGGGCTTTACTGCCAAAAGACCCTGTCTTACCAATAGGTAACAGCTATTGGGAGAGGTTTCTCGGGGTCTGCAAAGCAGGCAGGTTTTAAAGGACTAGTATTTTGCTTATCTGGGCTATTTTAAAATTGAATATGTAAAAGTTTGAGTTTGGAGTTGTCCAGTTTTTAAGCTAATGGTTCTCGGGCTATAGGGAACAAATATATAACCTCGAGGTCAATACACGGAAGCCATCTTTTGTTCATTTATGTCACATGGTGACATGTGGTCCACATGTCCTCCTTAAACTCAGATTTGGGCTATATGTGGTAGATGCTTTTGTGAGAGCCGTTCCTCCTGCCATACCCAAACTTGGGTTTGTTTTATAAATGTTCTAACTCAAATGAAAGCTTTGGTGGTTGTGATTTCTGCTGATTCCATGTCTTCTTGTTTCTGGTGATAATTCACCGAAGACCAAATGGAGGAAGAAGGAAATAATTGTGGGCACTGAAGGAAGCATCTGCTCCTGGGATGTGAGTGGTCAGTGCAAGCCTGGTCGTGGGGACTGTGGATAGTCCTGGTGTGTCATGGGCAAACTATTAGAATAAGGCTTGGATGTAAAATATTAATCTTCAGATTGTTATTTATTTTATTTCTTGACTGCTGTATACTTTTCCGTATTTTAGGAGCTTGAGTAGGAAAAGATACTGGCTTGCAAACTAGTCTCCTATGCTTTCAATCTATTAATTCCCAACCTTCTTTCTAGAAGGTTAAGGTATCCTGGGTTTGATAGTTGAGTGTTAACTCAGTCACAAAATTTATATTCATAAAGTTATCCTCCCAATTTTCACCTTGTATTTCTTCTGTAGGACATTAGAACTCAAAACAAGACAATAATAAAGAATTAACAACTCATCATTCTGTGTTGAAATAGGCATTGGTTCTTTTAAAAACAAAGCATGAATGGAATATTGACCATTTCAGTCTTGCTCCTTACCCCTCTAATAGTTCCTAAGGATCTTGACCAAAAAAAAAAAAAAAAAAAAAGAAGACATTAATTTGTATTAATTTGCTCAGCTACTGATAGACAAATATAATTTCTTTATATTAAAGGCAGTGGACCTAATCCTATTACTGCACAAGAATGAAAATGCTCACCATCTGAAGGTTAATTAATTCTTTATGCCATTAGAGTACTAGTCAGAATACTCAGTCATCTTTACTTTCAAGCATACTCTAGTGTACCAAAATAATGTTTATTGGATGTTGTTTCATGCACTGTTCATTGCCAGGCAATGGTATTCAATGATATTGACAGCTACAAAAATGGCTGAAACTCTAGTACTAGGTGGCAGGAGGTAGGAGAGTTTTGAGGGATGCTTTGACATACTTATATTTTAAACACATCTGGATGACTTTTAAGGGACGCTTCTTAGTACAACATCAAGTGTACTATTTAAAATTAAAGGAAAATAACGTACCTTTTTTCATATTGTGACACTTTCTTTTGTTAGTTTTTTGTAGAGATGGAGTCTTGCTGTGTAACCCAGGCTGATCTCAAACTCTTGGCCTGAGGCAATCTTTTCACTTCAGCCTCCCAAAGCACTGTGATTATGGTAGTGAGTCACTGTGTCCAGCCCGATACCATGTTCTCTTTTTATTTTCCTGTATGTGACACTCATTTTGAACAGTTATGTTTAGCCTCAGGAAGGCATGCTAATTTCTATAAGGTAGTTCAAGATTTTGACTTTTTAAATCATGTTTAAACTTTAGCATATAATTTTTCATAGTCTTTTACATAACCAGTAACTTTGTTAGATACATTTGTTAAATTTTTTTAATTTTCAAATTCATTTATAGCATGTATAGCAAAGGACACAAATCTTAAGTGTATACCTGATAGTTTGTACATATGAATGTACTTGTGTAAACACCATCCAGGTCAAGGTATAGAACCCCAGAAGAATCTCTCATGTCCCCTTCTCATTATATGCCCACCTATTCTTTCCCTGTAAGATAACTGCTATTTTAATCTTTACTGCCAAAGATTCATTGTGGCTATATAAATGTAAAAAACTTGGCCATTACCTTATTAGACTCTGGTGTGGCCATGTGTTCTTTGAGCTATGGCTGTAGCCATGTTTCCTGACTTTGATCCCGTCCCTACCCTGGAGAGGTAAATTTCCTCTCTCTCTCTCTCTCTCTCTCTCTCTCATCTCTCTCATTTACTTTTTAAATAAACTATATTTTCTCATCTAAAAAATAAATAAATGTAAAAAACTCAATAATGCCAAAACAAACAAACAAACAAAACAAGCTTCCATGAACTTCTTGTTTGACTACTTTCATAACTTCATTTCTTCTAGAGCTTCTAGTTCTGTCCCTCCTTCCTCTGTCCAATTATCTCCAGATAATTGGGGAAAGCTTATGTCACAGAGGTTTGAGGGGGCTGCTTCACCAGTGGCCTTTGCTTTCCACTGAGGCCTGAAGTCACTTCAATAAAGTTTTCTTCTATCAGTTGAATGGATTGTCTCCAGATGGCAGCAGTACTGGGTTATTAGTGTAAAACAGCCCTTTCAGATCCCCCCCTCATACAGCCACTCTCTTTCTCCACTCTATTAAAATAGAGAAGAGATGAGGGAAAGTCATGTGTTTGAAAAGAGAGGGCTGGAAGTTAACTACTTCAGATGGAAAACAGAAGCTGAGAGTGGAGCTGGACAGTTGTTAACCATGAGTGACTCTTCCTCCAGTCGGGCCTTCTTGCCTCCCATCTCTGGTGATGCTGCCACAGGACACCTTCCTCATGATCTTTATTCCCTGTCTCTGTTTAGGCACCAAGTGCCTTCCAGTTTTTATTTTACAATGGCTTCACATGCCCTTGTGAGTTCTCTAATACCTAAGGCCCCTGTGCTCTGCTGTTCAGGTTTGTCGTGGCTCACAGTTACCAACCACAAGGACTATGGCTGGTGATTTGTGACTGCTTTTATTCATGACATTTGTCAAGACCGCTGGGCTGGGTAGGTGGTTGGGATGTTTCTGCCGGCAGTGTGATGTGATCTGAGATGACTTTCTTGCTCTTCAGCTTAAGGGATTTGTCCTGTTTAGAGAGAATGCCTTGGTACTGTTTCTGCCCCAAGTTCTGCCTTGCGGAATCAAGGGAAAACATAACTTCCTTCTGACTTATATTACTGGTCATGTTGAGGACAGCTTATCTGTGATTCTGGCTGTCCTTGGATTGGGAGAGGGTTAAGAAAAATTCAGAATACATTCTTGCTTAGTAATGTCTCCCTTCTACCCATTTCCTCTCACATTTTTATTTTGGTGAAATCTTGTTAAAATTAAAACTAAAGGTAACCTGGAGAAAAAAGGAATCCACCTCAATAAAGTGTCAAGTAACCTAGAAATCTGTATGTGAGAGAAAAGGGAAGAGGATATTTGGGCACCCCAGCACCCTTCTTGTCTTGACGGTATGAGTGTGAGTGTCTCGGATCTTACTTTTTATGGCCCAGTTCTTACTCTTAATTTTTTTTTGGCCTTACTCCTGAAAACTCATGAAAGTTGCATATGACAATTTGAGTGGTAGTCAGAGCAGTCTTATTCTGGACTGGAGAAGAATAAGAGCAGAAACAGGGATATCAGTTAAAAGCCCACCCTAATAGTCTAAGCCAAGAGAGGAAGGTATGTTGTACCAGGGTTTGTGGTGAAAATAGAGGTAAGTAGGTAAGTTTGGCTATATTTTGGATATAGGGATCTACAAGGTGGCTCATGGGTTGAATGCAGGAGAAGATAGAAAAAGATGAATCAATAACTCCAACATTTGGCTGTGTAACTACTGGTGGGTGCTAGTTTTAAGATGGAGAAGGCACTTTTGGGGAGGATCCCACATACACTGTGGTTACAATGTATGAAAATCAAGAGTTCTGTTTTAATCATAAGTGTGAGATATCTATTAGATATCAAATGGGCAGTTGGATATAGGATTTGAAGATCAGTGAAGATAAGGAACTGATGATAGACATTAGGAGTCATTGGTATGTAGATGGAATTTAAAGCCTCAGGAAGGAATGTGATCTTGTCGGGAGAAGGTGTACTGGAGGAAGAAAAAAGGGTTAATGTCTGGGCTCCAGCACTGAGAGGTCAAGAAGAGTAGAAACTGAGAGGACTAAGCCAGGAAGATAAACTCAAAACCATCTAGAATCTGTCATGCACTGTTGGTAGGTATGATTACAACCACTACTACTGACACTGTTTTATAAAAGAGCTAAAATATGTAAAATCTTTCATTTCAGTTTGCCTTATAGACATTATCTTTCATTTTTCAGTGCCAGAACTTCATGCATGTTCTTTAATTTTCTTATTTGCCTTCACAGTTGAAGACACAGGCAACTGGCTTCTGTCCAGTGAGCTTCCAACTGAGCCCAAAGATTTACAATTTCCAGTACACCTAGTGATTTCCAACTTTGTACCAATTATATCAACTCTACAACAGTTGTACTTTGGGTCTAGTTTCTTATCCAAGAGAGTATTTTCACATTCATTTTCACATTTTTCTACTCACTTCATAAACCGATAAGGACAAAATGCAATCAAGTATTCACATAATTGCACAAATTTCTGTATAAAGATGGTGACTGCCAAGATTGAGCTGGCAGCAAACAGGGGGTGCCATGGTGTGATAGATTTAAATGTTTTTTACTCAGGTGAGGTATGAAAATGTGCATACAAAGGCAGTTTTGAGGCAGCCCATGTATCATCTACAAATTCATTTTTTTCAGAAGTCAAATATAAAAAAGACAAGACCCAGTTGTATTTGTTCACTGCCAGGTAAAACATCTTCTCTTTCACATACCTCTCTATCTCCTTTCTTCCCAGAAGCCACGGATTAAGAAACATGGCCCCCATTTGTAGCACTGGTGTGTGATTCAGTAATCAATAGCTCAAAATATCTCTTGATTGAACAGTCATCTTTCTTAATAAGGACTTAGAGATTAACTAACAAAAGACATCCCAGATGGTAAGCAACAGACTTGAAGGGAGTCATGCCAGCCACTAATTACTAAGACATATTTGGAGAGCACTGGTACTTGTCTTAACCCACAAGCGAGAACTTTCATAGCTTCAGGCTTCCTTCCATTTCTATAACATTTGAGGCATGGTTTAAAACCAAATACTTTAGAAATTGGCCTGGCTTTCCAAATATCAGGCCAATTTTCATTCTAAAAAAAGAATTCTTATTCCTCAAGAGATTAAAGAATTTATTTAATTTCTTTATGAACTCAGTTCTCTCAACCTTGATTTACCTGCCAAATATATATATATAGTATCTCCCTAAGTAGTGGCTGCATATTATATATTGTTTAAAATCAGTGCAGACTTTCTTTAGATTTCTCTAGTATTGACATTGGCAGAAGAAGCTCTCAAATACACATTAGTGACCCATGTGTGAAGGCTGATTGTTCATAAGAGTTATTCTATTTTAGGAATTTTGCTGGATTTGGTAGTATTTATTTACAGGTCGTGGGTGTGAGGAGCTATCTCCATGCTTCAAAAACTTGTTTAAAAAAATGTTTCAAAAGGTAAGCTCTAAAACACAGTAATTGAGTGAACATTCATGAATCTACTGCCTGCTTAAGAATGAGAACTTGACCAATGTTATAGAAGTTTCTGTATGTACTTTTCATTCCATTTTCTGCCGCCCTGCAGACAGTAGCCTCTCCTCTCAATGTAGTGTTTTTCATTCCTTGCTTTTTCTTTTTAAATGTAAAAAACATATGTATTGCCAAACAATATGTTGTTCAATATTGCTTTTTGAGCATTCTATGAAACAGTATCATATTGAATATAATATTTTAGAAGTGCCTTTTCTACTCAATATTAAGTTTCTAAGATTTGTTTGTGTTGTGAGTTTTGTGGCTCTTTCTAGAAAACATGAAAATTGTCAGACTTCATTAAAAAATAAAGTATAAACTGATAACTTGTGGTTCTTAATTGTTATTTTCTCATTTACTTATATTAGGGCATGTTTGAAAATCTGTTTATGGACCGTTTATGTTTACTTCTGAGAAATGTCTGTTTATTTCATTTTGTGTGTGTGCTTTTTAAACTATTGGACTGTTTTGTCTTTAATTTGTAGTTCTTTAAAAATACAAATTACTTGTCCTTTATGAGTGCTGCAAATGTCTTCTCCTATTTGTGACTTACCTTTTCACTTTTTTATAATTGTCCTTTGATGAACAGAAGTTCTTAATATTAATGTGGTTGAATTTATCTTTTATTTTGTTTTGAGTTCTTTGTATCTTTTTATAAGATATTTTGTAAGAAATTATTCTGTATACTAAGATCATAATGATAATTCTATTTTTATTCTGAAAATGTTATGGTGTTGCCTTTCACATGTAAGTCTTAAAATCATTCAGAATTGATATTCCCCTCCTTTGATGTGAAGTATATGAAATTTGGCTCAATTTTTTTCTTCCTATATAAAAATCTATTACAGTGATCTGTCATGCTGACTCTGTTGTAAATCAAAATTCCATATATATATGTGAGGTATTCTTTTTTCTGTTCTACACAGTACAGCTTAATTTATGTATCGCTATAGTAGTACTACTCTACTGCAGCTTGAGTACAGTATTTTTTAAAAAAATAAATTGTCTTGATATCTGGTAAGACAAGTCTTCCCATCTTATACTTCTTTGGAAATGGCTTGGCTATCTCCAGGTCTTTGCTTTTAAAGGTAAAATGTAGACTTGTTCAAATTCCTTGAACAATCCTGTTATGACTTTGGTTAGTATTTCACTGACAGTATAGATCAATGTATCAGTTTGCTGAAAATTGACATCATTATGATACTGAGCCTTTCTCTCCATCAGTACTGTGTATCTCAGTTCTTAAGGATCTTTCGATAAAGTTTTAAGCTTTGCTCTTTAAAGATCTTGCACATCTTTAGTTAGACTTATTCTTTGAAACCTTATGTTTTTGTTGATATCGCATAAAAAGTTGTTTCTCTTTGTTGGTGATACATACAAGCACAACTGTATTTGTATGTTAATCTTATATTCAGACTCCTTGCTAAGCTCTATTATTATATTCATAGGCTCTTTTATGGTTTCTATGTAGAAATTCATGTAACTTGAAAATAATGATAGTTTTACTTCTTTCTCTATTATAGTAGTTAAACCATTATCTCCCGTCTCTCTGTATTGGCTAGATTGTGTTCTATGACATTGAATAGAATTTCAAGATCCCTGATAGTTGACACATTTATCTTAATTCTGATTTTTAAAAAAATGTTTCTAGTGTTTATTATTATCACAATGATGTTTACTTTTGATTTAGGTTTTTATTCAAGAGAATATAAATGTCATAACATGAGTCAGGCAGTTTACTCTCTTACTGAAGACAAATCACGAAGAGCATACCTGAAATACATGACCAGTTGGTTAGTTTTAATCAGGATCCAAACAAAGCCATTGCTTATAGTTGTTAAGTACCTTAAGTTTTTAAATATAGAACAGATCTCTATCCTTTCCTACATTTTCCCCACACCATTGATTGGTTGCTGAAGAACTGTGCTGTAGCATGGGCCACATTCAGGATTCAATCTGTTTCCTGTGGTATCCTGTAACTTGCTTTTTCATTCCCTGTATGTCTCTTAAGGTAAAAAAAGAATATACTCTAAAGATCTTACTGAATTCAGGCTCATTTTAAAAAAGGCATGTGTACTTCCAAGGTGCTGCTGTGTCCTTCTTATTGCATCACACCAGGAGGCACATAATGGCCAGCTGTTCCTCTCCAAGTGATGTCAAGATTGATTGGTGGTTTCAAGTAATAAAAGCCTGATCTGTCTCTCTAATATTTTACCTAATGCTTTCATCCTTTGATGATTTTTGCTTGAACCATTTACTTCATTTGGAATTTGAAAAGGGTGATTTTAAAAAATTCTACCATTTTTCTACATTTACCAGTTGGAATACTTCTGTGGTGCTAAAATGTAACTTGTGTGGAGGATAAATCTTAATTCTCTGTCTTTGGTAATTTTCTGAGTATAGATTTGATGCCCTAGTTCTCTCCCAAAATGATCAATAAGATTTTGGTTTTTTTAAAATTTACATTTTGAATGAACTCATAGATTTCTATATACTTAATACATTTCAATCAGTTGCAATACTAATTATTTCTAATGCTCCATAGGAGTCTCTTCATGGTGACCACTGTCTTTTGAACATGATATTATTAGTCTTGGGTAGTGTTTATCTTTCCTACCCCAGACCTTTAATAAGCCATTCTTCTAAGAAGTTATCATTCCTCTATAGTGGGAATAATATTTAATGATAATAATCTAGACACTGGGGATTATTGCTTCTAGTTCTTTTTGGTGGACAGAGATAGGAAACAGGTATTTAAAAAAAATACAAGTTCCTACTATTTACACTTCAAATTTAACCCTTCCCCCCCATTATTCTGTTGTATATTTGTAGTTCTTCTCTTGAACATTAAATCTTCGTTTCTAAAACCATTAACAAAAAAGTTTATTTTATTATTTTATCCTGCAATATAGATAAGATAGTTTCTAAATATTAATGTCAGTATTACTGCTAACAAGATGCTTGCTGAGTAAAGTTTAAAATTTCCTTGTAGCTCTATTTGTCTACCAGGATATATTCCACTATGAAGGTACCATCAAGTTACTATGTATTAAAGTTGTTAGAAAGAATTGTGTTCTCTGGTTGTGACACCATCTTGATATACAGCCAGGTTTATTCTTTTCAGTGTGTTTTCATTTTTGAAGACTTTAACTTTTCCCCCCCCCACTTTTATATGATTTATATAATTCCAAGTTGAAACTATATATTCAATCATTTATGCTAGTCTTGTTTTCACCTCTGTCCCCTCAACTTTGATCCTTCTCCATTTTTATAAGTAACTGTTAAAAATTGGCCTTTGGTTTATTCTTTCTATGTTTATTTAAAAAAAAATACGAGCAAATGTGTGCATAAACTCATATCTCCTTTCATGCATGAAAAATAACACATTTTATATATATGAAAAGTAGCAGACTGTATAGTGGCTATATATGTTTAACAAAACCCCCAAATTACACACAAATCTTTTACTATGTGGTCAGTTTTTTTTTCTCATTCTCTCTTTCTCTGTCTCTGTCTCTCTTTCCATCTCTCCTTCTCTCTCTCTCCCTCCCTTGTATTTGTTTGAACATTTGTTTGGGATGTTTTCTATTTTTGTAATGGAATAAGTTTATAGAATAAGTTTATAGAATACATTTAGCACCACCTTCCTTTATATATTAAGTATTGTTACCCAACGTGAGCAATACTAAAATCATCTTTTTACAGCTTCTTCCCCCATCCCCCTTTTCTCCACTCTCTCAGGTTTACTCACTAGTGAGTTGTCTTGGTGTTAATATTTGTAGTCATAATTATGTGTAAGTTTTCAGTCTATGTTTTGCCAGCTCCAATACTTATGAAGCAATCAGTAATGCTATTCTGCTTTCCATTTACTCTTCCCTTTTCCTGCTATCTTTGTTAGCTGTATAATTTTTACATTGTCAGACAGAGCACAGAATTTTTTCCTACTTTTTTTGCCCCGTCTTTATTTTTAATTTTAGCTCTGTAGTTAAATGTATTCAATGCTTGGTCCATTCTCTATGCCCAAACTTTTCCAATACTTTCTTATTTGTTGGAAGTACATTTTCTAGTAGAATATTCAAGAAGGGCTCATCAAATAAATATCCTTGAATTTTTGCATACTTATAACTGTTTGACTGAAGCATTTATCATGGAGAGACATAGAAGAGTCTTGCCTTATATTTACCTTCCTTGAGTATCTTTTTAAATGTTCCATTGTTTTCTACCATTAAATGTTACTGTTGAGACGTCTGATGTCAATTAGATTTTATGTTCCTCATCATGTGACATTCTTTTTGTTTAAAGCCCAAATAACTTTTTTTCTTTTCTTTAAAGCCCAGTAGTGTTACTAGAGTATATCTTGGTGTTAAATATTGTGGGATAATTTTTCTGGGTATACTGTATGGCTTTTTTGTAAGAAGATTTAAATCTTTTATTTTAAGCATGTTTTCTTGAATTATTATTTTAAAATGTTTTTCTGTTTCTTTTTTTCTTTTAGTCCGTTTTTCTTTTTAGTTTAGTTGTCTTTTAATCTTGCTTAATATCCTATTTTGGAACATAAATTATATGCATGTTGAATTTTTTTTTTTTGCCAATATTTTCTTTCTCTCAGGTTCTTTTTAATTGCTTTTCTACTTCTGTTTGATTTGTTTTATATTTTCCTTTTTACTGCATATTTTGATCCCTAAGTTTTTATGAGATCTATTTTCTCCTGTGTTCCTTCTATTTATCAATTTGTTTTGTCATTCTTTCTGAGTTCTGACAAGTTTTAAATCTTATTCGTCTCTTTTTTTGCTATTTTATTTATGAGCTCATCTATTTCTGTCTTGTGTCATTTTTTAAAAACTATATTTTCTTGATTTATTTTAGCTCATTTTGCAATATTATAACTTTAATCTAGTTTGTGTCTGTATTTTTCTGGTTTGTTCCCATTGTCTGTTGGTATATTTAGCAGTTAATTTTTATATATTTTTCTGGCAATAATTTTGTATGAAATTAGAGGATATATTCTTTTATTTTTTATTGCTATTTATTTATTTTTTGAGTTGGAGTCTTACTCTGTCACCCAGGCTGGAGTGCAGTGGCACACTCATGGCCACCCAGCTTCAACCTGCTGGGCTCCGTTGATCCTGCCACCTCAGCCTTCCAAATAGCCAGAACTAAAGACACATGCTACCATGCCTGGCTAATTTTGGATTTATTTTAGAGATGAGGTCTTGCCAGATTGCCCAGGGTGGTCTCAAACCTGCAGGCTCAGGTAATCCACTTGCCTCAGCCTTCCAAAGTGCTGGGATTATAGGCTGAGCCACAGAGCCCAGCTATTTTTAATTTTTTACCCCTCATGTTTAAGTGAGAAGGATTTTCCTGGGCTATGAGGAGAATGTTTCTGAGAAGACGGTGAGAATTGCCCAAAGTATCTTTCACCCTTCATAGCTTAAAGGTTCCCTCTTCTGTTGATAAGATGAGATACTTAATAAATGGCTTTTCTGTTTGGCCATTTCTCTGTTTCAGAGCAAAGCCTGGTTCAGAAAGGTTTTCTGCCTCCAGCCTGTTTTTCCCAGAGCTTTAGAGACCTTGTCGTCAAAAGAAGTATTCTTACCTTTAGTTGTAGTAGTGTTGCTGTTACAGTACTTCTGTTTTGCTTTCTCTGATCTCTCCCTCACTAAAGTATTTGAAATTTCTCTCTACACTACCCTAAGTGTCCTGACAACCCAATTTGTTTATCCTTTTATGTCTGCAATTTTTCCTTGGATGAGATTCTGTCATTCTAGAAGAGAATTTGCTATAAATACTTTGTCTAAAAGTTTCTCTTTTTAAAGCTGATATTAGCTACCTCAGCTTTCTCTTGGTTAGTACTTGCCTGACATATTATTCCATACTTTTATTAGTCTTCTTTTTTAGATATGTATATTGTAAACAGGATATAGTTTAATTTTTCTTTTGCAATCAGACAACTCCTATTAATTTTATTCATATTATCTGAATGTCTCTCAACCATCTTACTTAGAGCTTATATGTGTACAGCTTCTACTTTGTAATATTTTTTCTCATCTCTTTTTTAATGTTTAGTTTTTTTCTTTCATAATTGTCCTCCTACATAGGTTTGAACTTATATTCCATATTTTATTCTTTAAATGTTTTTTTCTTGAAATCTTACCATGTATGTTTAACAATTCAGCAAAGCCTAACGTTCATTAGTATTTCAACAAAAAGCAAATGTACACACACACACAGACACACACAGACACACACACATACACATGCATACACATGGAATTACTCAAAAACATTCACAATCTGGTCACTCTTTCTGACTGATTCCCCGGCTAGCATTGCCCATTATAGTTTTCTTTTATTTTTGCTGTTGAAGATGGTCTTTATATTCATAGGTTTTTGTTACTACCATATAGGTTTGGACTTACATTTCTGTTTCCACTTTCTTTGCTCACCATTTCTTCTTGAATCTTAGACCTTCCTTCTCAGGATATCTTTGCTATGCAGCAACAGACAACTAGCACAATGTATTTGATCATTTATGGAAAACTCTCAACCATTGTTTCTTTAAAATTACTTATCCATTCTCTTTCTTAGGGACTCTGACTAAACATATTGTATATAATTATGAGGTTATTATACCCATTTAATATTTTTGATCATTATATCTCCAAGTTGTATTCTGTAATGTCTACTGATCAATTATAAATTACTTTCTTCAACTGTATCTAATCTACTTTATAGTTCATCCAGAGGATTTTTAGTTTTAAAAGTATATTATTTAATACTCAAAGTTGTATTTGTTTGTTTTAAAATTTTTTTGGTAGCTTCTTATTCCTTGCTCATTTTTATACTAATTTTTAAAGGATTAGTATAAAATAAGTATTTTATATTTGTGGTCTGATAATTCAAACTTAGGAGGTTCTCAGAGGGTTTTTAAAAATCTGTTGATTATTATTGATGAAGGCTGGTTTTCTTCAAGAATTTTGATTGTGAACACATATATCACTGAACTTATTCTTTGGAAGTTCTGAGGGCCTACATTTTGTTGTTTTTCTGGAGAGAATATTTGAGTTTGCACCTGTTGAAAACCAAGAGGTATTGCCAACCTTGGAATGCTTTAGCCCCTTTTAAATGTCCTTGCTTCACGTGGAATTATCAGATTCAGCTCCTTCACCTTACCACAGGCAAGATTCTAGACATTTATCAGCATGTGTTTTGGACATTCCTCTGACTTTGCTTCTCCATCTGGGTTTGCTTACTGGTACCATGCACAATTCCATTCATCATTGTCTTCCCTCTCTTGGTTCTTGAGGATATCTCTTGAGCCTTAAAATGCTTCATAAAATATGTTTGCTTAAGTAGTTTATCTGTGATTTAGATACATTGAATGAAAGAGTCCATAATATCTACTTCTAATCTATCATACTGCTGGAAGAGGATGTCAGAATTACTCACTTTTCACTGAAAAAAATAATTTTGGGCAACCACTTTGGATCCCTCCCTGCTGTGGAAGCTTTTCTGTCCTCTCAATAAATCCTGCTTTCTCAAAATAAATAAATAAATAAATAAATAAATAAAAAAGAAAAGCATTTCTCCTGTATATTGTACTTGAAATAGTGTATAAAACTCTGAGGCCAAAGATATGATCTTTCCCAGTAATAAACAAATACCCTAATAGGTCTTTAAGAAAAAGCATACCAGCTCATCACATTCTTTTGTTTGATCTTCTCATCTAGCATTCCTCCAATAAGTAAATTGAAATTATAGTTTCTGTGAAGTTTGTTTATTAAGTAAACTGTTTTCTTCTTTGCAATTAGATCTAGGCAGGGTTCTAGAAAGGCATCTAATTTCAAAATTTTTTTTTGGAAATTTATTTTTAAACTTATTAAAGCTGTAAAACATAACATAAAATTAGGGAAAACTTACCTGTAACTCAGCCTCTTTAACTGAGATGAGACATTCATACAGCACAGGTAGAGATGAGGTATAGGTCCTAATGCAAGGGCCCTCTCACCCACAAATCAGTCTGCTGAGGCAAGAGCAGGAGAGAATTCATGAAGCCTGGAAGAAGAAAAATCTAGAAGGAGGCAAAAACCTTTTTCTTGGCCCATGGGGATTAAAAACATCTGTTTAAGAATGTCTGTTCCTGAGCCCTGTCCAGACCCATCAATCAGGACCTGAATTTTTGACAAACTCTTGAGTGATGAGTTGCTCACAATGAAGTTTTACAACCACCAACCTAAGGGTTCCCACCAATTTCTTAGTGAGGAGAAATTAGATGCTGACATCAGACTCTACTACCAGATGTGCTATTGGTTGTTCTAATTATCTATGCTCAAGTTAATAATATGGGGTAGATGCTATGTAGTTCTCATTCCAGATTGTGGATTCAGTCTTGCTTAAAAACATTCTTTATCACATTACAGTTCATCCAGAGGTTTTTTAATTTTAAAACTTTATTATTTAATACTCAAAGTTGTATTTGTTTGCTTGTTTTAAATTTTCCTTGGTCATTTTTGGTAGTTTCTTACTCTTTTTTCATTTTTTATACTAATTTTTAAAGGATTTTCTGCTCAGGTATTTTATATTTGTTGTCTGATGTAAGTTTTATAAGTTCCACAGAACTTTCATATAACTGGCATTTTAAATTTAAATATGATATTCTAATGAGGTGACTAAATCACACTTACTTTTGCTATTTCTTTATTTTTGTACATTTAAGCCATTTCCAACTTTTGGTTATAGTATAGAATACTATAATAAATTCTGTGTGCATAGAGTTTTTTTCAGTTTTAGCATTATTTCTTTGCACTTAGATTTGGAATTACTGGAAAGTCTTAAGTGTGTTCACACTTAAGACTTTTGATGAGGATTGCCAAATTACTTTCCAAAAAGTTATATCAGTTCAAACTGCTGCCAGCAATGTGAGAATATATTTCAGGGAACCCCAGCCAGCACTGGGCATTATCATTCATCTATTAGGCAATTAGTGTTCTTATTGACTTTAAATTTTCGGCTGTTGGATTCCACCAAGTCTACTTAATGAGTCATCAGAAAGGGCTGGACTGAGTGATAAGTTAAGAGATAGATGTAGGGCTGAAGGCATCTCAATTGCTTGGGCATCCATCATAGAATCTATCTTCATCTGTTTCCTTTTGGTCTTCCAAAGTTCAGGTCATTTAGTGTCTCTCAGGCTTTATTTCTTCATTCATTTGAAATGAAGGGACAAGGCCAGCTGTCTGAAAAGGTCTTATTCGACTTCAAGGTTCTAATATATCCCTTGGTGTGAACCTCACCTTACAAATCTGTACAGATTTCTCTGGCTGTCTTGTCAATAGCTGCAGGAATCTGTCTATCATGCTTGCTACTTTCTTTTATTTGGTATTCTCAATAGAATACACTTTAGATCTTGTTCCTCTTAAGCTCTTGCTCTCCCTTTTGAAAATTCTGATTTACAAAAATGCAAATATGGTATATGAATATTTAAAATGTGATTTCCATTTAACAAATTACACATGATCACATAATTCCCAATGTGACTTTGCATCAGGGAAGAAGTGAGAATATGTATTTTATATTAAATGCATAGCATTTAAATACTTTAATACAAACAAACTGCATTTGAATAATATTAATTTCTCCTAAAAAGACCTTGCAAGGCATATTAAATATTTAAAACTTTTCCTTGCTACAAAGTTCTTGAATCTCTTGAACATTTCCACTTTTCTCTGTTATTTGTAAGTTTGGAGAATCTTGGCATTTTTCTTTGCATTATTGTGAATTTTGAATCTCTACTTGTGAAGTCTTTCCTCCACAAGGATGAGGTGAATTGACAGGCCAAGAATTCCTCAGTGTAGAGCATGTTAAACAGTGTTAAATGCAACAGTGAGGAGAGCTGAGTAAGTGGTTACTCAGCTTTTGGAAGGAAGTTGCCCAATATTGAGGTCACTCTTAGGAGTGATAGAAACATAGATTTTTTTGTATTGGTCATGACCTTAGAATTCATCAGTTGAACCACCTGTCTATTGCAGAATACAGGTACCAATCTCTCAGCAGTTGGTCAGCCAATCACTTCTTGCATAATTTCGGTATTTGGGTGCTCAGCACTTCACAATTCAGCCCTATGAAGGCTATAATTGAACAGTATTTGTTTTGGGAAAGTTCTTATTTATCATGAGTTCAATTCTTCCCTTCTCTGACTCACTAATCTTAATTTATTCTCCTGGAGCAATTACATGGGATTGGGTAATTCTCAAAGTGATTGTGTATAGAATGATATTTTACAGGCATGTTTGTTATTCTTAGTAATGATTAAAAATAAATTCCACAGAAAGGAATTATTTTCCAAGTGTGAATTTTGGGAAGTGAATTTTAAAAATGTGTTAGGAATTATTAGTAATAGTAATAATTATGATAATGATAACAGCAAAACATCTAGCATATAGTGTTTCACCTGTGCCAGGCACTGCTTTAAGTGTTTTACATATTTGAACTCATTTAATCCTTATGGAATCCTATGAGGTATATACTACTATCCCCGTTTTACAGATGAGGAAACTGAGGCACAAAGAAGTCATATTAGTCAGGGTTCTCCAGAGAAACAGAACCAATAGGACACATATCCCTAGAAAGAGACTTATTACAAGGTATTGGTTCATGTGATTATGGAGGCTGAGAAGCATCACGATCTGCTGTCTGCAGGCTGGAGACTCAAGAAGTGATGGTATAGTTTGAGGGCCTGAGAGCCAGAGTCAATGGTGTAGATCCCAGTCTACTTCTGAAGGTCTGAGAATCAGTAGCAAAGAGGACAGGAAATTGATGTCCCAACAACTCAGGCAGTCAGGCAGAGTTAACTCAACCTTCCTCCACCTTTTTGTTCTATTCAAGGGATCAAATGATGCCCTTCCACAGTGGGGAGGGCCATTTGCTGAACCGAGTCTACTAATTCCAACACTAATCTCTTTTTCAGACACACCTAGGAATAATGTTAACATCTGGGCATCCCACAGTCCAGTTAAGTTGACACATAAAATTAAGCACCACAGAAGTTAAGTAAGTTTCCCAAGTTATTTACGCATGGCTAGTTAGATAACGATTATTGGTTTTAAACTCAACAGTTTGCTCCAGAATTTGGACTCTTACATTTTGTGCTATCCTTCGAGTGACTACATAATTTATCATTCAAATCAAGACACTTTTGAGAATGAATGGGAGTGTTAGTAATATCTATTCCAGAACAACACCCCAGCTACATGCTTCTCAAATGGCAGGCTGTTAAAAATATATTGAAAGGGCTTAATATTACCACAGGGGCAGATCCAAGTTTTCTTGGCCTGAATGTTATACAATTTTGAAGGCTCTCTTCCAGAAAAAAGAACATAGAGTTATATATATGTTAGATATTAGAGTGTTTTCTACCAACGAGAAAGCAATCACAACAAATTTGCAAAAACTTGGGTATTCAAGTCCCTTTCTCCAGAGATCTATTTGGAAAATTTACCAGAAACCCTTGATTGCAACTTGGCTTCCCTCTCCACTTGGGAACATTCTAGAACTCCCAGATTTCACAGGGCTGATGCACATCAGGGGCCTTGAAGTTTGAGCCTCATTAGCTTCATGGTAGATCTACTCTGCTTGCCATTTTCATGTTCATTTAGAGAATAAGTTGAGCACCTAGAGTGTTTGTGGTCTCATTACTTGATAAGACAAATCAACATTTTAACATACATGTCAAAGGATCATTGCAGACATGTCAAAATGGCCACCTCACGGTTTTCTGATCCTAGTAAGGCACCATTCAGAGTCTCTGGATCTGCAAGAACAGTTCAGGTGGTTGAATGACTTTCTGTGAATGGGCTGAGTGGATCAGTTTCTGGTACGAACCCAGCACTGGCCAGCGTGTGGTCTTGACATGGCTTTCCTCCTGCCCTGTTGACCTTTGCCTCTCTCTCCCTGGTCAGAGACGATTTCACAGTTTTGGATTCCCGACCTTAGAACACCTATTTCTGTAAAGAAAACATTTGTGATTATTTATTCTGCATGGTCTGGACCCCTCCTAGCCAGGAATCTCCTTGTGTCATACGCACTAGCAACATTAGATTATCACTAATAAAAGAGAAGAAAGGCACATGCTTACTGCAAAATGATCATGTATGTGTGGTAATGTATGAATTTGAATGCTCAGAGATATATATTAAATTCCTGCTATGCACTGCCAACTTCATTTTCCTTCTCTTGTCCTCCACTGGCGTCCTCCCTCACCCGTTCTCTCCCCACGGTCTCCCAACAACCTCCTTCTAAGAAAGCAGTTCCGGAGTCTGAGTTAGGAGAGGGTTAAATCTTATTTCAAGAAAGTTTTTGTTTTGGGGTTTTTTTGTTTTGCTTTTGTTTTGGGGGGAGAAGGATGGGATAATGGCACTGACGTACTTGCAAAAAAAGAAGATTAGAAATAGGAATTGAGAAGTCCCTCCTTACTGTCCTAATAAAAAAATTCCCAGGGAATCTGAAGTCTGAAAATAGCACTGCTGCCTGTCAGCCCCAGTTGTTCATTATATTCTTGTTTGTCTTGTTTAGATTATACATCCCCTGGGTAAGAGGCTGGGTGTTTTTATTACAGTACCCGTGGCTCTGTCAACACCATCTAAATTAAAGCAAACACTCTTCATGAATGGCGCCTTTTGATCATGTCTCCCTGTGCCCAGGCTGCTTAGAACTGAGAGGTTTGAGTTAGCTATGACACCATTAAAATGGACGGAAGCTAAAATGACTGGAATGTTCTTGAGAAAATTCATTTTCTCATCCTGACATGGACTGCAGAAGACACACTGAAGCTGTAAAACACAGCTTGGAAGTGACTAGACTAATTTTAGAACCCGTTTACACAGCTGCTCCACAGAAAAGCTGCCTTTCATTGTAATTCTTGCTCTGGGAGGGCTCGCCTTTTATTTAATTAAAAATGATCGGCAAGGCAGGCTTTTGATACAGCGAGGTCCACAGCAAAACTGTAAGGCGAGTGTAGTTGCAGTAACTTTCTGACATTCCGCTTTATTGGATGTCAGTTTATAATTAAAAGTTTGAGTGGCATAAGACTGAGCGCCCGGAAAAATGGTTTTGAGGGTCTTAATTATTTCCAGCCATCTTCCTAGCAAATATGAGGCTGTAAGATCTGACATGGAAGAAGCCATTTGGTATTGCCTAAACATTCTCTTTGAAAAATGCAGAAATAGGAAATGCTCTAGGGTTTAAAACCTGGAAGAGGAAAATTCATATTTTCAAATGCCGTTGAGATCATCCCCTGCTAGGTGAAGGAGCTGCATGTTTGAAGCAAGTAGATATTAGAAGCAAAACAAAGAGAGTCAAATATCCTAGGGAAAGACCTCAGTCTTGGTTGTGAAGCTAATTAGAAAAACAAAAGTGCTTTCCCTTCCAGTTATGCTTGTTATTACTTATACAATGATGTCCATTTTATATCTAGATTTTAGATTTTATTGAAAAAATATTTTGGGATGATTTTCCATTTGTGCAAACTAGTACGACTTTGGGGATTATCAAATGTTCTTTCATTTTTGACACCAGGTGCCCAGAACTGAATTGATCACAATGATCAATTTTTGTTTTCAAAAAGGCTATTTACATGTCAAACTTCACACCTTAAAAGTGAGCCAGTTAAGAATTTCTGGGCAACAAGTGTACCTGCATAATGAACATTTGTATATCTAACCCTGAATTGTACCCCATATCTTTAAAATAAAAAAATTGAAAAAAAAAAAAAAGAATTTCTGGGGAGGCAGCAAACTGAATTGTTAATCTTGTTAGCAAATTACATACTATAAAAGTCACATGAACTTTATACTAATAGACTAAAGGTTTCTTGCCATTTACTTTGAGTTGCTA
>CAUYQG010099767.1:0-17087 GCA_963574415.1 Tarsius wallacei
TGAGTGGATTGCCTGAGCCCGCGGGTTCGAGACCCACCTGGGCAAGCGAGACCTCATCTCTACAATAAATCAAAAAATCAGCCGGGCGTGGTAGCGCGCGCCTGTAGTTCCAGCTACTCGGAAGGCTGAGGCGGAAGGATCGCTGGAGCCCAGCAGGTCGAGGCTGCGGTGACCGGGAGCGGCCACTGCACTCCAGTCTGAGCGACAGAGTGAGACTCCAACTCAAAAAAAAAAAGAAACCACCAAACTGTCTTCCAAAGTGGCTGTACTATTTTTTACATTCCCACATGCAATGAATGAGAGTTTCTTTTGCTCCCCATTCTTGCCAGCATTTGGTAGTGTCAGTGTTCTGAATTTTGACCATTCTACAAGGTGTGTAGTGGTATCTCATTATTATTTTAAATAAACTATTTTAATAAATAATTTAAAAATAAAGAGAAAATTGGGATCTGAAGCTGTCGAGATTTCAAAAAATTATTTGTAAGAGGCTAGGCGCTATTGTGCACTCTTATAACCCTAACACTTTGGGAGGCCAAGGTGGGAGGATTACGTGAGCCCAAGAGTTCAAGACCAGCCTGGGCAACATAGTGAGACCTTGTCTCTACAAAAAATTTAAAAAATTAGCCAGCTGTGGTGGCACACACTTGTAGTCCCAGCTACATAGGAGGCTGAAATGAACGGAAGGATCACCTAAGTCCACAAGGTTGAGGTTGAGGTGAGCTGTAATCATGCCACTGCACTCCAGCCTGGGCAACAGAGTGAGACACTGACTCAAAAACAAAAATATTTCATTGGAACTTGAGTTGGTACTGGTCAAAATGTAGGACATGAATTTTCATAGCAATACATATAATATCTCTTATATGTCAAAAAGAGAGTAATTTTTTTATAGAATGTGCAGGTGTCTTTCAACAAGGAACATGAAGAAAATGTATATTTGAAGTCTGAAATAATATCCCTTCGTGAAGCATCAGAAAAAGCACAGGTAAGTTATCACCATTTCTCTAGATTATAGATATTACTTAATTTAGTTTGATTAAAGAACAAAGAACCACAAATAATCCTGATTATATAAATTTATACCATCTCCATAGTCTAGCTTTTTGTTTCTGTAAGAGTTACTTCATCTATAAAACATTATCAAATTAACTCATTTCTCATTTCACTCTCCAAATTCCTATGACATATAAACATATAAGATATAATACTGAATCATGCACTAGTTTATACTTTGCGTTTCCTTTCTAATTTACTCATCACATACATATCTTCTCCTGCCCACAACATACCAGTTCAATGGCACTGGTTATATCTTTTACTTTCTCTGTATCTTCTGTAATAAATAGCACAGGAGGAACCTAATAAATGCTTGCTGGGTTTTAGAGATGTATAAGTATTTCCTTTGGGATGGTGGTTCCCAAACTTAGCTGATGTTTATACACACACACACACACACACACACACACACACACACACACTCACACACACACACACATGTATATCAAGAAGAGTTGGCCAGACACAGTGACTCAAGACTGTAATCTCATCACTTTGAGAGGCCGAGGTGAGAGAATTGCCTGAGTCTGGGGGTTTGAGACCTCCTCTCTACTATAAATCAAAAAATTAGCCAGGCATGGTGGTGCAAGCCTGTAGTTCCAGCTACTTAGAAGGCTGAGGCAGAAGGATAGCCTGAGCCCAGCAGGTCAAGGCTGCAGTGGCTGTGAGCGTACCATTGCACTCCAGCCTAGGCGACAGAGGGAGACTCCAACTGAAAAATAAAAAAATAAAAAAAGAAGAGTCACCAAATATGCATGCAAGCTGGAGTTATTTATCCCAGAGCCCAACGAAATTGAGTTTGTTGCTTAAAATAACTTTTCTTTTGGTACAATTTGATTACATCAACGTTAGAATCATAGCATTGCTGTGCTTTCTTTATGATAAAGAGAATACAAAGTAAATATGCTTTTAAATAAAAAGAATAATAATAACAGTAACTACTATTACTCTTCCCATACTAATAGTAGTTAACATTGTTACTGAACCCATTCTACATTCCAGGCAAATTCTAAGCACCATATTTTACTAACAGAAGGCAATCCTTGCCATAGCCCTATGAAATAGAAACCATTCTTCACATTTTAAAGGTAAGGAAGCTGATATACAGAGAGTGCAGGAACACAGCTAATGGATGAAATAACTGGAATTTGAGCTCAGGTCAACTGTCTCTGAAGAAAATTGGCTATTTCTATTCTAAGAACCAGTGTTCTCTGTTTCACCCCCATCACTTCTTGCTGAAGAGTCTGTACATCTGGCTATGCTCTGCATTGTTCTACTATACTACCCAGACCACTTACAATGTGTGCCAGATCATCCCGTTTTTTTTATACCATTTCATTTTTTGTATTTTTCCTATTGCTCCTTTAATGTCATTTGTCTTTAAGGAACTTGTTCTTTAAAACATAAGATTCTGCAGCTGGAGACTATCATTCTAAGTGAACTGTCACAGAAACAAGAAACAATACCACATGTTCTCACTCATAGTGGGCACTAAACATTGGGCACATGGGAGGGAACAACAGACACTGGGCACTGCCAAAGGAGGGAGTGAGGGGAGGGATAAGGGGCACATAACTCCCCACTGGGTACCGTGTGCACTGCTGAGGGTGGGGAGCAGAGGGCTTGCTGAAGCCCAGCCTTGCGTTCACACTACCTACTTATGTAGCAAATCCTTACATTTACCCCACAAATCTAAAATTTTTTTAAATTCTAAAGGAAAAAAACCACATAAGATCTTTGCTAATACCTTGTAAAAAATAACTGATAATTGCCGGGCTCGGTGGCTCAGCCTGTAATCCCGCGCCTTGGGAGGCTGAGGTGAGTGGATTGCCGGAGCCCGCGGGTTCGAGACCTGCCTGGGCAACTTGGCGAGACCTCATCTCTACAATAAATAAAAAAATTAGCCGGGCGTGGTAGCGCGCACCTGTAGTTCCAGCTACTTGGAAGGCTGAGGCGGAAGGATCGCTGGAGCCCAGCAGGTCGAGGCTGCGGAGGCTGGGAGCGGCTACTGCTCTCCAGTCTGGGCGACAGAGTGAGACTCCAATTCAAAAAACAAACAAACTGATAATTAAGATAAATATTTCTCACAAGAATACAAATTTCAAAATATCAGAAGAAAAGAGGGTTAACTAACTACATGTATGATAGATCTGTACCTCACAAGATTTTTGTCTTACCTTGAAAGATTAATCTTGTGATGGCATATTTTGCTTTTATGAATACTGTAGTTGGTGAAAGAGTTTAGGTATTTTGTTTTATCAGCTAAACAATTCTGAATGCTCATCATCTAATTATGGTCATGGATTGTTTATAATTTTGGCCTGGGCACCTACACTGTAAATTCCATTCTGCAGATGTCTTGCTCTAATGGGCCAGTGTTCAAAGTTGTGAAGATTGGTGAAATGCCACGTGTCTCAGTTGCCCCACCAACATCAACACATCTCCTCTTTTAATTTAGAGTTATTGGCCGGGCTCGATGGCTCAGCCTGTAATCCCAGCACTTCGGGAGGCCGAGGCAAGTGGATTGCCTGAGCCGGTGGGTTTGAGACCCACCCGGGCAACTTGGCGAGACCTTGTCTCTACAATAAATCAAAAATTAGCTGGGCATGGTAGCACATGCCTGTAGTTCCAGCTACTTGGAAGGCTGAGGAGGAAGGATCACAGGAGTCCAGTAGGTCAAGGCTGCAGTGGCCGGCAGCGTGCTACTGCACTCCAGCCTGGGCGACAGTGAGACTCTGACTCAAAAAAAAAAAAAAAAAAATTAGAGTTATTTAGGCTGGAAACTCCAAATACTGGAAAGTATTTTATAAGCTAGTAAAATGAGAGGATAGGTTAAGTAGGTTTATTGCATATAGTAAATTATAATTCATCATGAAAAATGATACGTATATGGAAGTGATTCTTCACTGGAGAAACATGACTGCTGTATACGTTGCCTAGGTTTTGAATGACCAGCTGACTACACAGTGTTCAGAGCTGAACTGCATGCTTCAGGCTGTGAGTATGGAAAAAGCCAGGATCATTGCGGACCACCAAGCCATTCTTCAGGTATTCATTTAACACTCATGCACTTCTAGCAGAGTTTACCAGGTGGCAGAGGGGCACCCCAGCTGAGGGATCAGGAAATGTGCACGGCCAACTGAATGAATAATGTATTTTAACAATATGTTCCAAAAAATTTACTGAATATTTTCCATTAGTTGTTCTCAGTTTTCATTAGAGAAGTGATTTGACCTTATACCCAGTGCATTTTAATGGTTTATTCTCCAGTATCATTACTTTAGGAAACATAATTACCTGTTCTGTTATTTATAGCATCATGGAGGACACTTGTGACTAACCCTAAAGTACCTACCTTTTCCCCAAACACCTTGTGACGTCTCATTTTACTGAGGCCATTTTCTCTGATAAGAATGTTCTTTACTTCATCTTCAAATATTTGAAATTCCTTTTATTCTTTAAGAGTCACTTTCATCAGGAACTTTGTTCCTCCAACAAGATGCAATGAGTTTTTTCCTTCAACTTCTATTATTAGGACACTAAATAGACTGTCATGGTAATGGATCTCATTTTCCTTAGTATACTTTCTATATATATAGCAATGTGCTAGAAATTTTAATGTTACCGCCCTTAATCATATCAGCCATTATCTAAGAGGATATTTACTATCCTCTTCTTACAAATAAGAAAATGAGGTTAACTTGCCCAATGTCACCTAGCTAGTAAGGAGTAGAACTGCATTTAAGCCTAGATGACTCTGGAGTCGATGAGTTTTTTTTGTTTTTGAGTCCGAGTCTCACTCTGTTCCCCAGACTGGAGTGCAGTGGCACGCTTATGGCCACCACAGCCTCAACCTGCTGGGCTCAGGTGATCCTTCCACCTCAGCCTTCCAAGTAGCTGGAACTATAGGCACGCGCCACCATGCCCGGATAATTTTTTGATTTATTGTAAAGATGAGGTCTCACCAAGTTGCCCAGGCTGGTCTCTAACCAGTGGGCTTAGGCAATCCTCTCACCTTGGCCTCCCAAAGTGCTGGGATTATAGGCATGAGCCACTGTGCCTGGCAGAGTCGATGCTTTTAATACTCATGTTATGCTGCGGACCACCAAGCCATTCTGTATTCTCTAGTAGTAGTTTATGTGCATGTTTCACTTCCTGAGTTACATTGTGAGTCCTGGAAGCGGGACATTGCCTTATATAGCTTTGTTACTTCCAGCAGTGCTGAGTATGTTTTGCACATAACAGATGCTCAATAGATACTTTTCATTATTTCTACTGACGTTTAGTGTTTACTCTGCAAATGTGTTACTGGATCTAGATGGGAGTGAGAAGGTGAATAGGACTAAGTTCCTGCTTCCATGGTCTTATGATTTATGACCTGGATAATGGAGCATCTGTTAACACACATGCCATTGTGTTATATAAGCAGGTCCCATATCACTAGGTGAAATATGAAGGTTTGCTTTGCAATCAAATATGTGTAAAATATAAGCATTTAAGAAGTATTTACAAAGTAGTTGTTCATATGTACTGTATTTGCAGAAACTTTATGGATTATAACTAGGGGTATATGGTGTATGTTTTGGTAATTCCAAAATGGTGAGCCAAAGAAAATAATCCGTGTAGGGCAGTTATGGTGCTTCTGCTGTAATGGTATCTGTGTCCTAGTTAAGATATTTTCAAAAGAATTCACACCAAACTCTTAAACATGATTATGCCTAGGGGGTAGGATTATTTAGAAGGGGTATAGACAGAGATGAAAGGATCTTCTCACTTTATATATATTTATATTGTGTTGCTTCAAAAAATAAAGTATATTAAAAATTTTTTAAATACCAAAAATACCTTAATATAATTTTCCACCTTTAAAAATATGTTGGTAGTAAGAGTTTTACAGACTTTTCAGCAGGCTTGGCAAATAGTGTATCTTGACTATTGGCTAGTAGAACTATAAAGTGATAGAATTGTAGCCAACTCAGGGTGGCACAAAGAGAAGGTGGTCATTGAAATAAATTCTTCTTTATTGTTGTTTTGAGTCAAGATCTCACTATGTTGCCCAGACCAGAGTGCAGTTGCATGATCATGGCTCACCGCAGCCTTGACATCCTGGACTCAAGCAATCCTCCTGCTTCAAACTCCCAAGTAGCTGGGTTTACAGGCGCGTGCCTCAATGCCTGGCTAATTTTTTTATTTTTTGTAGAGACAAGGTCTTGCTATGTTGCCTAGGCTGAAAAATAAATTATTTTTAAAAGAGGTTTTATTCATGTAAATAAACCTGCTTTTTATAAGTTAGTTCAGCGTCTTTGACCAGTAACTCTGAATGACACTATCAAATGCCTTTCTGGCATCTCAGCCTTTAATATTGTTCCTGGCACTCAGGCAGAACAGAAGGTGATGACACAGACTTTCCAAGAACAGAACTTACTGCTGGATGCAGCCCATGCCAGCATCACCAGTGAACTGCAGACGGTTCAGAATGAGAAAGCCCAGCTCCAAGCACACCTGTAAGTACATTGTGGGCAACTCTTAGGGCTTCTTTGTTCTTGCATTTGTGTTTATCTCTAATGAAGACATTGGGTTCTGCATTTGTTGGGCCAGCCACAGAGAGAAAATAAGAACTCTGTCCTCCAGAAACTCATTTTGTCAAAACATTTTGGTCACAGCTTTCAGGCAGAATGTTCTGGAAGAACATTCCCTGGCCCTTTCTGTTGAAGTGAAACTCCCACTTAGCTTTCACCCTCCATGTTCTCTCCCACAGTGATCATTTAATCCTTGAGCACAACCAGTGTATCCAGAAGGCGCAGGATGCTGAGTGGAAGACAGCTGCTCAGAAAGAGCTGCTGGAGTCAACAGTGGCAAGGCTGTGGGGTGAGCTGGAGGCATCCATGCAGGAAAAGATGGCGCTCCTGCAGGAGAAAGAACGAGTACAGAGAGAGGTGGGTGGACGCCGGTGTCCCTGCTTTCTGCTTGTGGTGTGGGACGTCGTAAGAAATCCTAGGCACCGTTTGTCTGAGTTGCCCATGGGAGACATGCTAGGTGGCTAACTTATGCTTCTCAGTTGTGCACAGCACCCACGAATGCTGGCTGAGAACTCACACAGCCTCGAGTTACTTCAGGGATCAGATCTGAAAAACTGATTTACCTGAAGGAGTGGAACAGCCCTGGCTCCCACTGAGGAGGGAGCCAGCAGAGTCTGACATGCAGACGTGTCTTTCTGATTGCAGGGCTGTCTGTCTGCCCTGCTCAGAAACTCCTTGGTGGGCCCCTTTCTGGGGAGGATGTGCTATCTCTGCCATGCGGGCATCACTGGTGCAGGATGTTTTCTATCAGCTGCTGGAAAACTGACCCATTTTCTTCCTACCCCTGTCCCCCGACAGGTTAATACAACAGAAACAGAGCTAGCACAAGAAAAATGCAACTTGGAAAAAGAATTAGCTAAAAACAAGGTACTGCCCATATTTGTTGGTATTTCACTCTGTTTCGCTTCCTTCTGCACTGCTGCCTGCTGTGCAGCTCGTCTTAACAAGGAGGTGGGTGCTCCTGATGAACATCAAGATGTGGGGAACAGGGAGCTGTGAGGCTGGTTGCCATCCAGAGTGCCCGTCCCTGCTTCTGGAGCTGCTTCTGGGGAACGTGTGCTGTTGAGCGTCCGGGGTTTGCCAGTGTGTCGTCACTGCCTCTGGCCCTATTGTCGACCGAGCCTTTCAACCTGGAGGTCTGAGAGTATGCAGTGGCCCGTGAGGAGCGTAGGGTTGACTGCCGACTATATGTGGTTTTTAAATAAAGTGCGTGCTTGGACTGCCGGAGTACCTGTCCGCACTTGCCAGTTCATTTCCAAGGATTCTTTTCTGGGCTCTAGAAAGTAGAAAGTCCAGGAAACAAATCAAATCCTTATTAGAATAAAACAGGCTGGGCATGGTGGCTCATGCCTGTAATCCCAGCATTTGGGGAGGCAAGAGAATGGCCTGAGTTCAGGGGTGTATGACCAGTCTGTACAACTTGGTGAGACCTTGTCTCTACAATAAATTTAAAAAAAAATTAGCCAGGCGTGGTGGTGCACAACTGTAGTTCCAGCAACTTGGAAGGTTGAGGCTGAAGGATTGCTTGAGCCTAGCAGGTCGAGGCTGTGGTGGCTGTGAGCACGCCACTGCAGTCCAGCCTGGGCAACAGAGTGAGACCCCGACTCAATAAATAAATAAATAATATTAAATAAAAACAAAAAACTAATCTTTAAAACATTGCTGGCTGGGCACAATGGCTCACGTCTATAATCCCAGCATATTGGGAGGCCAACGTGGGAGGAATGCTTGAGCCCAGGAGTTCAAGACCAGTCTGGACAACATAGTGGAACCTTGTCTCTACAAAAAATAAAAAAAATTAGCCAGGTATGGCTATAGGCTCATGCCTATAGTCCCAGCTACCCAAGAGGGAGAGGTGAAAGGACTGCCTGAGCCCAGTAGGTTGAGACTGTGGTAGCTCAACTGTGGTAGCCACTGCACTCCAACCTAGGCAACAGAGTGAGACCCTGACTCAAAAATAAATAAATAAAAGTAAAATATAAAACATTGCTGTTTGTGTTTCGAAACGTGAAGAGAGTTGTAGATCATGTCACTGACATCTAGAGAATTTGTCTGGAGCATCAAGGACTAGTAGCTTCATATGATACCCAGGAACAGGTATTGGCCAGAGCCATCAAGCCCCAACTGTTTCATTGCTTCTGGTTTGCCCAAATAGTGCTTGTGTTACCATACATACAAGCAAGCTTGTAATTTGAGAATTGAGCAAGAAAAGCTAGATTTTGAGCATGAGCTCAAATGCAGTTCCCACCAAGCTTGCAGGACCCCTCTAGTTTAGTCATTTGTATCTAGTGATATGAATTGAAAGTAATTCACCCTAGAAATCCTTGAATGATACTGACTTCCTATGGCAAGGACTTTACTTACATCAATTTGGCCTCAATATACTTTTTTAAATTCAGAAAATTAATGGTTACCGTTAAGTTTATTAATGATTTTTGCTTTAAAATGTTAGTGACTGTTACATGGCTAAGGTAAATGCTGTGACTATTTAGGATAAAAACATAGCATTATTGTTTACTTCTCTGATTTAATTTGTCTCTGTGTAGGCTAAGTATAAGTTCATTGGACTGAAAGATACTTGCTCATTGGGGATGTTCTATTAAGCCAAGTTATGATGCTTAAAGAGAGTCCCATTGAGTGATCTCAATTGACTTTTTTTTTCTTTTTTGAGTTGGAATCCCTCTGTCACACACTTGCTGGAGTGCAGTGGCATGTTCATGCCCACCGCAGCCTTGACCTGCTGGGCTCAGATGATCCTTCTGCCTCAGCCTTCCAAGTAGTGGGAACCACAGGCGTGCACCACCATGCATGGCTAATTTTTTTGATTTATTGTAGAGACAAGGTCTTGACAAATTGCCTAGGCTGGTCTCAAACACCTGGGCTGAGGCAATTTCTCTCATCTCCACCTCCCAAAGTGCTGGGATTACAGCCATTGCGCCCATCTTAAATTGACTTTTTAATATGTATTATTGTAAAGATTTTTTTAAATGTCAGATTTATTATTATTATTTACATACAGTGAAATTTACCCTTTTTAGTATACACTTCAATGAATTTTGACAAACATAATCCACAACTACTCCACAACCAAAGTATAGAGCATTTCTGTCACCATAGAAATTTCCTTTGTGCCCCTTGTAATCAACCCCTTCTTCTACCCCATCACCCAGAAACCATGATCTGGTTTTCTGACCCTGTGGTTATAACTTTTCCAGAATGTCGTTTAAATGGAATTATATAGTATGTAGCACTTCAAGTCTAACTTCTTCCCTTTAAGTATAAGGCATATAAGATCCATCCATACTTCCATGTGAATCAGTAATCTGTACTCTGTTGTATAAATATACCTGTTTCTTTATCTATTCACCAGCTGGAGGACATTTGGGTTGTTTCCAGATTTGGGCAATGATGAACAAAGCCTCTATAAATATTCATATATGTATATATATATTTATTTCTCTTGGGCAAATATCAATATCTGGATCCTATGATAAATATATGTTTAACATGATAGCAAATTGCTTAACTGTGCTCTAAAGGGTTGGTACAGTTTTGCATTCCTACCAGGAATGTATGTGTTCCAGTTTCTCTACATTCTTACCAGATTGGTTGTCAGGCTTTAGTCTTAGCCCTTCCAGTTGGTGTGCAGTGGTATGGCATATCATTGTAGTTGTAAGTTGCATTTCTCCAGTGATTGATAATATTGAGTATCTTTTCATGTGCCTATTTGCCATTACAATGGAAGTGTCTCTTCAAAATTTTTAATCATTTTGAATTCAGTTGTTTGTTTTCTTATTATTGAGTTTTTTGAGATTTTAAAACATTCTCATATTCTTAAGTAAAAATATTCTTACCATTTGCATATCTACAAATCTTTTGTCAGATATATCTTTTTAAAAAATCTTTCATTTTATGTTTGTCTTTTCATTTTCTTTTGAAGAAAAGTTTTACATTTTAATGAAGACTGATGATCAATTTTTTAAATTGTATGAGTCATACTTTTTTTTAATCATATCTAAGAAATTTTTGCCTAACCTAAGATCACCAAGAATTTCTCCTTTGCTGTCCTTTAGAAGTTTTAGGTTTTATATTAGGTCTGTGTTCTATTTCAAGTTAATTTTTATGTATCATGCAAGGTATGGTTCAAGGTTCATTTGATTTTCAAGTGGATGTCTGATTACTCTAGTATCTTTTTTATTTTTCAATTGCTGGCTTTTCAGGGCTTTAAAAGATTTTTTGTCTATTAATGATACTGTGAACATTTGCTTACTATTTATTTATTTATTTTCCACTCAGTTCTGTCACCCAGGCTGGAGTACAGTGGCACGATCATAGCTCACCATAGATAACCTCAACCTCCTGAGCTCAGGCAATCCTTCTGCCTCAGCCTGAATAGCTGGGACTACAGGTGCAGGCCACCACACCCAGATAATTTTTTTTTTTTTTGTAGAGATGAGGTCTACTGTGTTGGTCAGGGTGATCTTGAACCCTTGGGCTCAAGCGATCTTCCTGCCTTTGCCTCTCAAAGTGCTGGGAATATAGGTGTCAGTCACTGTGCCCCGCCTTTCACCAGCACTTGTTATTATTCACATTTTTTAATACCCATTCTAGTGGGTATGAAGTATCTCATTGTAGTTTCTCAGTTGAGATGAAATTCACATAATATAAAATCTTTTTTTTAGAGTCGAGGCCTCACTGTTACCCAGGCTGGAGTGCAATGGCATGATCACAACAATAATGGCTCACCTCGGCCTCTACCTCCTAGGCTCAGGCAATCCTTCCAGGTAGCTGGGACTACAAGCATGTGCCACCACAGGCCTGGTTGATTTTTCTGATTTTTTTGTAGAGACAAGGTTTTGCTACATTGCTCGAGGCTGGTCTCGAACTCCTAGGCTCAAGCAATCCTCTAACCTCGGCCTCCCTAAGAGTTGGGATTAGACATGAACCACCATGCCCAGCCAAAATTAACCATTTTAAAATGAACAATTCAGTAGCATTCAGTACATTCACAGTGTTGTGGGACCACCACCTCTATCTAGTTTCAAAATGTTTTTATCACCCCAAAAGGAAACTCTGTACTCATTAAGCAATCATTCCCCATTCCCTCCTTTTCCCAGTCCCTGACAAACACCAATCTGCATTCTCTCTCTATGGATTTACCTATTCTGGATATTTCATGTAAATATAATAATGCAATATGTGATCTTTTGTGTCTGTTTTTTCTTTTCACTTGGCATAATGTTTTTGAGATTCATCCACACTGTGGTATATGTGAGTACTTCATTCCTTTTTATGGCTGAGTAGTAGTCATTGTATGTACAAGTGTACACACACATGTATGCACACACACATACACACCCCATAATTTGTTTATCTGTTCATCAATTGATGGACGTTTGCATTGTTTTGGCCTTTGGACTTTGTGATTGGTGCTGCTATGAGCCTGCACATAAGGATGTTTGAGTAACTTTTCAATTCCTTGGGATGCATAAACCTAGGAGTGAAATTTCTGGGTCACATGGTAATTTTATGTTTAACTTCCTGAGGAATCACCAGACAAGTTTTCCACAGCAACTAAACTATTTTACATTCAGTAATGTACAAGGGTTTCAATTTCTTTACATCCTTACCCACATTTGTTATTTTTTTATTATAGCCATCCTGTTGGGTTTTGACTTGCACTTCCCTAATGACTAATGATATTGAGCATCTTTTATGTGCTTATTGGTTATTTGTATATCTTCTTTGGAGAAATCCTTCGCCTATTTTTAAAAGAGGTTGTCTTTTAATTAAGTTGTAAGAGTTCTTTACATATTCTAGATAGTATGCCTTATCAGATATGTGATTTGCAATTTTTTAAATTAAAAAAAAATTTTTTTTTTAGTTGGAGTCTCACTCTCGCCCAGACTGGAGTGCAGTGGCCGCTCTCGGCCACCACAGCCTTGACCTGCTGGGCTCAGGCGATCCTTCCGCCTCAGCCTTCCACGTAGCTAGAACTACAGGCGCACGCTACCATGCCCAGCTAATTTTTGATTTATTGTAGAGATGAGGTCTCGCCAAGTTGCCCAGACGGGTCTCGAACCAGCGGGCTCAGGCACAATTTTTTTTTTTTTCATTTCTGTGAATTGTGTTGGTAATGTCCTTTGCACAAAATTTTAAAATTATTTTGAAATCCACTTCATCTTTTTTTTTTTTTTGTTATTTGTGCATTGGATTATTATAGCTAAGAAACTATTAGCTAAGGCCATAAATATTTATACGTATTTTATGTTTTAAAAAACTTACAGGCCAGGCAGGGTGGCTCACTCTAATGCACTTTGGGAAGCTGAGGCAGGAGAATCACTTGAGCCCAGGAGTTTGAGACCAGCCTGGGTAACATAGTTTAAAAAATTAGCTGGGCATGGTGGTATATGCCTGAGGTCCCAGCTACTTGGAGGCTGAGGTGGGAGGATCACTTGACCCCAGGTGTTTGTGGCTGCAGTAATTACACCACTGCACTCCAGTCTGAATGACAAAGTGAGACTCTGTTTCAAAAAAGAAAAAAATTTATAGTTTTACATGTTACATTTAGGTCTTTGATCCATTTTGATTGATCTTTGTATATAATATGAGGTAGAGGTTTGACTTCATTATTTTGCTATGGATATTCAACTGTCCCAGCACCATCTGGTGAGAAGATTATTCTTTCTATTGAATAGTTTTCCCTCCCTTTTTGTCAATCACTAGAAAATGTTGGCCAGGTATGGTAGCTCACACCTGTAATTCCAGCACTTTGGGAGGTTGAGGTGGGAGGGTTGTTGGGTCCAGGAGTTTGAGACCAGTCTGGGCAACATAGCAAGATCCAGTATCTACAAAAAATTTTTTTAAATAGCTGGGTGTGATGATGTGTGCCTCCCAGCTACTCAGGAGGCTGAAGCTGGGGGATGGCTTGAGGCCAGGAGTTTGAGGTTATGGTGAGCTAGGATTGTGCCACTGTACTCCAGTCTGGGTGACAGAGTAAGACCCTGTCTCTCTAAAAAAAGAAAAAATCATAGATGTATGGGATTATTTGTGGATTCTTAATTCTCTTGCATTGATCTATATGTCTATCCTTATGCCAGTACTGCACAATCTTGATTACTGTCATTTTGTATTAAGTTTTGACATTGAGATGTGTGAGTCCTCCAACTTTGTTCCTTTACAAGGTTGTTTTGGCTGTTCTGGGTTTTCGCATTTCCGTATGAATTTTAGAATCAGTTTTTCCATTTCTGTAAAAAAGTATAGCTGGAATGATAAGATTTACATTGAACTTGTAGATCAATTTGTGGAGTGTTGCAATTTTAATAATACAATATGTTGTATATATTTTTTTCTTTTCTTTTTTTGAGTAGGAGTCTCACTGTTGTACAGACTGGAGTGCAGTGGCACACTAACAGTCACTGCAGCTTCAACCTGCTGGGCTCAGGTGCTCCTTCCACCTTAGTCTTCCAAGTAGCTAGAGCCACAGGTGCACGCCACCACACCCAGCTAATTTTTTGATTTTTTTTGATTTTTTTTTTTGAATTGGAGTCTCACTCTGTCACCCAGACTGGAGTGCAGTGGCCGCTTCTGGCCACTGCAGCCTCGATCCACTGGGCTCCGGTGATCCTTCCACCTCAGCCTTCCGAGTAGCCGGAATTACAGGCACGAGCTACCATGCCTGGCTGATTTTTTGATTTATTGTAGAGATGAGGTCTCACCAAGTTGCCCAGGCTGGTCTCGTACCCCCGGATTCCGCCTCCCAAAGTGCTGGGATTATGGGCATGAGCCACTGAGTCCAGCCTGTATTTTCTATATACTGTAAGTTTTCACTTAATGTGAGTTTCTTGGAAACTGCAGCCTTACAAAACCAATTTTTTTTCCTCATTTGCGTTATAACAGAACAACACTGAATGAAATGACATTATTCAAGGACCTGTTTACATTGTTTCACTTAGTCGTAGTTTTTAAGAACCTATCAATGGCATTAAGTGACAACTTACTGTATAAGATTGTGTCATCTGCACATAGAAATAGTTTTTCTTCTTCCTTTCCAATTTTTCTGCATTTTATTTCTTTTTCTTATGTGATTGCCTTGGCTGGAAACTCCAGTGCAATGTTGAATGGAAGTTGTGAGAACAAACATCCTTGTCTTGTTTCTGATCTTGGGGGAAACCTTTTAGTTTGTCACCATTATGTATGATATGAACTGCGGGATTTTTGTAAATGCCCTTTGTCAGGATGAGGAAATTCCCTTCTATTCCTAGTTTATTGGAAACTTTTATCATGAAATTTTGTCAAATGCTTTTTCTGTCGATTGAGATTATCTTGTGAGTTTTGTTCTTTCTATTACTATATGGTGTATTACATTGATTTCAAAGTAGAACTGACCTTGAACTCCTTGGATAAATTTCACTTTGGTCATGTTGTTCTTTTTAAATGTTGTTGGATTAGGCTTGCTAGTATTTTGCACCTATATTCATAATATTGCTCTGTAGTTTTCTTATAATTGGATTTTGGTACCTTGGTTATGGCCTCTTAAAATGATTGGTAAGTGTTGCCTCCTTATCTGTTGTTGGGCAGAGTTTGTGAGTGATTGGTGTTAATTCTTTAAATGTTTTGCAGTATTTTACTACGGAAGCCACCTGGTTCTAGGCTTTTTATGTGTAGAAAGTTTTATTTGTGTGCTTGTTTGTTTTGTTTCTTTTTATTATTTTTACTGATTCAATCTCAGGTCTATTTACATTTTCTACCTTATTTTTTAATTAGTTTCAGTAGTTTGGGTCTTTCTAGGAATTTGTTCGCTTCACTTATGCTTACTAATTTGTTGGCATACAACTGTCCAGAGAAACCCCTTATCTTTATTTCTTCAAGATCAGTAGTAATGTCCTCTTCATTCCTAATTTTAGTAATTGGTATCTTCTATATGTTTTCCTTGGTTACTCCAACTAAGTATTTGTTGATTTTGTTGATCTTTTCAAAGAACCAACCTGTGGTTTTATTGATTTTTCTCTATTTTTTAATTTCCTACTTTATTTCTGCTCTAGTTCTTATTATTTTCTTTTTTATGTTTGCTTTGGGTTTAACTTGCTCTTTTTTCCCTAGTTTCTAAAGGTAAACTTAGGTTATTGATTTGAGAAATATTTCTTCTTTTTAAATATAGGTGTCCATAAGAGTCACTCTGAATCTATTCTGATTCTGGGGGCTCCCTGTAAAAAAAAAATGTTAAAAATACATAGTTGTCTAAAGCTATAATTTCCCTCTCTGCACTGCTTTAGCTGCCTATGAGGAGTTTTATTGTGTTTTCATATTTGTTCTTCTCAATGTATTCTTTAATTTCCCATGAGATTTCTTTTTTAACTCATTGGTTATTTAGAAGTGTCTTGTTTATTTCTTCATATGTATGAATTTCCCACATTTTCTTCTTTTGGGAGAAAGAGTCTTGATTTCTAATTTTTTCTCCATTGTGGTTGGAAAACATACTTTGCATGAGTTCAGTCCTTCCAAATTTATTTAAAATTGTTTTATGGTCTGACATATGATATATCCCAGAGAATGTTCCATGTGCACTTGAGGAAAAATGTGTATTTTTCTATTGTTGTGATGATTGTTCTATAGATGTGTGTTAGGCCTAGGTGGTTTATAGTGTTTTTCAAGTCTTCTATTTCCTCTATTTTCCTTAGTTAATTGATTTGAGAGTACTCTTTTTTTTTTGTATGGATGTCTACATGAATCACTCTGAACTTATTCTGGTTCTAGGGGCTGCCTGTAAAAAAAAGTATATACACACACACACATATATAACATATATAAACATAAACATTACATATATAAAATCTATGTATGTTGATCTTCTGTCTAGTTACTACTCTATTGATTATTTAAAGTAGAAGTGGAATCTCCAACTATGACTATTAAATTATTTATTTTTTCCTTCAATTCTGTCATTTAGTTTGCTTTCTGTATGTTTGGGTTCTGATTTTAGGTGCATATATATTTATAAATGTTATATCTCCCTGATAGAGAAATCCTTTTCAATATATAATTTCCTTCATCTCACCAATGTTTATCTTAATGTCTATTTTGTCTAATATTAGTGTAGCTACCCTAGCTCTTTTTAGACTACTGTTTATATGGTATATATTTTTCATCCTTTTGCTTTCAATCCCATTTGTATCTTTGAATCTAAAGTGCATCTTAGTCGGGCTGGGTGGCTCAGCCTGTAATCCCGCGCCTTGGGAGGCTGAGGTGAGTGGATTGCTTGAGCCGGCGGGTTCGAGACCCACCTGGGCAACTTGGCGAGACCTCCTCTCTACAATAAATCAAAAAATTAGCCGGGCGTGGTAGTGCGCGCCTGTAATTCCAGCTACTCGGAAGGCTGAGGCGGAAGGATCGCCGGAGCCCAGCAGGTCGAGGCTGCGGTGGCCGGGAGCGGCCACTGCACTCCAGTCTGGG
>CAUYQG010099768.1:0-24979 GCA_963574415.1 Tarsius wallacei
CTACCTGGAAGGCTGAGGCGGAAGGATCGCCGGAGCCCAGCAGGTTGAGGCTGCGGTGGCCGGAAGCGGCCACTGCACTCCAGTCTGGGTGACAGAGTGAGACTCCAACTCAAAAAAAAAAAAAAAAAAAAAAAAAAAAGAAAAATAAAAAACCAAATAGAAATATGAATATTGAAAATATATTCATTGAAAAATAGAATAGAGTAGATTAATACATTGCAGAAGCAATAAAGTCTAAGAAGGGGTAAAAAAATGAAAAGAGAGATGAAGAATAGAGTTAGATAACAATATATGTGATAGAATTCCCAGAAACAACAAAGAAAAAGATGGGAGAAATATTTGAAGGTAATTATGATATATTTCTTTAAATTGCAGAGTGATTAAAGACCTTATATTCAAAGATCTGTAGATTCCAAATAAAATAGGAAAAGAAAACCCACTCTATACATATTATAGCAAAATTGAAGAATATCAAAATCTTAGATAATGGATGGATTTTATTTCCTGTGTTCTTCATTGGCTTCCTGTATTGTTTATGATTAGAAAAATAACAAAATATTTGGAAAAGTTAGAAGTCACATTCCCCAGAAATCCTTCCCTGCCCAGCTCCTTCTGAGGACAGATAAAATGTTCCTATTTGGGACTCCCTGATATCTTGTAACATCTCAAAAATTATTTTTACCATGCTGTGTCTGTCACCACCTATTACTGGTGATGCGTGGTGATTATTAACCAGAGTGACACATAAAAACCTCAGGGAAGTAGTTTTTGTTATTGATGATGTGTTTCTTAATCTACTTGCCCAGGTCCCACTGTAGGACTACTGAACCTGAAACTTAAAAGTGTGTATAGTTTTTTAAAAAAATACTCCAAGATTTACCTTGGTTAAAGCCACCAATACAGAGGGAAGGTACTATGTGTTTATGTCTGTATTCCTGGGTCTTGCACAGTGCCTGATATGTACAACATGATCAGAATGTTTATTAAACGAAAACTGCACCTAGATGAACATCATTTCTAACATGTACAAGATAATGACATTTGTATCTCCAAAAAAGCACCATGATGTGTTTTGCAGTCAAATAATTGAATGTCATTAATTAATCCTAACATTGTCATCTGTGTATTCTAACCCTGTTACACACTCTTTAGTAAGCATCAATTTGTTTTTTCAATATTGACATACTATCTAGGACCTTATTTTAAAGCATATTTCTATCTTTTAATGCAAGATATTGGGCAACTTAAACTAAAATGTCTCCTGTACTTTTGCAATCCGAGTTAGCTACAATTACAATGTTGTTTTAGTCTATGGAATAGATTTCTCACTCTTCCCAGTAACACGATAGTTTTCTAGTTAAAAAGGTCACTGAACTAGGGATCTCCTAAAGTGAAAAAGGATTAAAATTGCTTAATGTGTCAAGACAGTAATAACTTGTCATTTCTGAGAATTTCAAATGAGAGTAGTGAATAATGTCATCACATGTGGAAAATTCTCTTAAACAACTGCCTCCTTTCAACTATCTTTTCTGGGAAGAATCCACTTATGGGTCTCCACCACAGTGATCCTTTTAGTTTTAAAATGGTTAGGAATATCTGGACAGTTCCTTGGCAGTTTTAACATCTCAGACTTGTCTAATTCCTTCCAATTTGCAGAGCATTTTCATATATATTATCTCATTAGGCAGTTACGGCATGAAGAACTTGAAATTTTAACCTGATAAGTATTTTAATCAGAGACTCACAGCAGAGCTGGGATGAGGACCAAATCATCTGATTCTCCAAATAGTCTTTCTCTATTACTCTATTAGCATTTTCAGAGGTCTCTGCTCAAAGTAGCAACAGAACATTGGCAATTACATATTTCATTGTCCTGTATTCTCAAGTCCACTATGCACTTGATTCCATTGGAAGAAGCAAGTCATCAGGTGAAAGAGAATAGGCAAGTTATATAATATAAAGAGAAGAGAATCTGCACAGTCTGCTATGATGAGCTTCCTATGTATAATAGTCATTCAAGGACCTTTCTTTCTTTCATATATTATAAACCAAATGTTTCCCTTCAAAACTCATGTATTGAAATCCAGACCTCTGGTGTGAAGGTACTTGAAGGTGGGCCTTTGGGGATAAATAGGTATTGAGGGTAGAGTTGTCATGAATGTAATTAATGCCGTTATAAGACAAGAACCCGGTCTAGCTGCTCTCTACTATGTGAGGACACATGAGCATGGCTGTCTGCAAACCAGGAAACTAGGATACTTGATCTTGAACTTCTCCAGCACTGTGAGAAATATATTTCTGTTATTTAAGCCACTCAGTCTATGGTATTGGGTTATAGCAGCTTGAACTAAGACACTACAATTTTTTAAATACTTAAAATTTTAAAAGCCAACGAACATCTTTAAAAAGCACAGCCACCTCTGGACAGTTAGTATCAGCATTTCTGATTAACATTTATATGGATCACTTAGTGTGTGGAAGAAGCTTTGATGTTTTTAATAAATTGTACTTAATCTGCATATCAGTCTTATGGTTATAGGTCATTTACATTATTCCAGATTTCATAAGGGGTAAATTCAGAATGCACACATCTAATCACCATGCTCTGTGCCAGCAATAATCATGAAAATATGTTAAGCATGACCCCATGCCAAAACTCATCTTTCATAAAAAGTGAAGTCCATGATTTAGGTGGGGAGAGGAAGAGAGAGGAGTGGGATGCACAGCTTATGGATAGTTAGAATTTTATGCCCAGAGGGCGGATTTGGAAATTCATAGAGAGGTTAATCACAGAACTTTTTGTTGTGCAAATGAGAGGAAAAATATTTTCCACTTACCTAATTCACAGGATATAACAGAAATTAATGAGTGTCAATGAAACTACTTAGATGAGAACAATAGACACCCCTCACAGAAAAAGAGAAACAAAGTTAAAAATTCATCTATGTTCAAAAATTTTTTAATGAAATCTTTGTAACTAAATATGCAAGAGAGACAGATTAATGACCCTTTAAGAGCTTTCCCATTTCTTGCTTCAAGTTTCTAAATTACATGAATTCAGGCTTAATTTTAATTTTTTAAATAAATTCCAACAGAGGAGGAATGAACAGCTGATTCATTCTGGTTCAGTGGGTGACTTTCCCATTAGATTTTATATTTTTCTGGCAGCCATTAGCAGCGTTCCAGGACTGTGATGTCAGATAACATATGCCACACAGATTCGACACTACATCAGTGGGCCAGCAGTTCATCTTGCTCCCCACTCTCATACAGCTGAGCCCCAAATGCAGCTTCTATCATCCTCAGAACCTCCTGCTGACTCATTCTTGGAGTTTCTCTATGAAACTACAGAGCAGAACAAGAAATGCCTGGGGCTCAGAAATCTGCACACTCATTTCAAACCAGCTCAAACACCTGGGTCTTCAGACTCTGGGTCTATGCACAGAAGAGAAAAACTCCTGTGAGAATCAGTGGAACTCCCACATTAAACTATTTTCCTCTCTTTTTATATCCAAGATGAATCCAATAGCAGTATCTAGGGTTTCTACTTTTGCCAGTTGCTTCAACTTTGATGAGAGCTCTTTAGCAAATATACTGTGAAGATCCAGGTGGCAAATGCCTCTCCCTACTCCAATCTCATGAGTATGAGCAGTGGTTCTCTGTGGAATTTACATGCAATTTCAATATTGGAAACAAAATTAAAGAAGCAAGGACATATTCATTCAATATTCACGTCTTGAGTACATACCATGAGCCAGGCACTTGGCTCATATTAACTACTTTATAGATTTACATCAATAACGTGAATGTCAAATTGTTCTAATCACTCGATACACATTAAATTGAGGTACAATAAGAAGGAGTCATCACACTGCCAACATATTCTACTCTGAAAACGACCACCTAACTGTAAATGGTGTGGCTCTCACATCATGGAATGGAGGGAAGAAAGCAGGAAGAAACCTGCTCTTTGCTGCTGTTGTTCACTCATTCAAATTCTCTTTCATCAAAGGATAATCACTCATAATTTGATATTTCAAATAAGTTAAAAACTTTATAAAGAAATGGATAATCTCTAAATGCCGAGACTTTAAATTATTCATTCAAAGATTTACAAAGACTCTCCCTTTTTTTTTTCAGCATGCTGCTAGACAGTAAATTAACAAAAGCCATGTTTGCTAACCATGGAAGACTTAGGGTAATATATTTTTATTTATTATAGCCAGAATGACTTAAAAGAAGACAGAGTTAAACCAAAACAGATAAACTTGAAAACAACATTGTGAATAAGTAGAGAGATTAACAATAAGTGAGAAAGTCTAAGATCTTTATGTATCATACATCTTTCTTCAACATGAATGATTTCATTTGCTTTTTAAATAAATAAATACAAAAACAGCATTTTGTCTTGGCAAGAAAGTAACTGTTTTATATTATTTACCTAGACTGCATCTGTGTTTCTAAAAAGAACAGTAAATACATTTCTTGAGCAAGACATGTTTCTGTGATAATGTGAGTAATGCTTCTTAAACACTTTGGAGATTATTAGAATGCTTTCCAGAAGCTGCTATTGAACTCAGTCAGTTTAGCAAGAACAGAAGACAAAGATAAAGAAATGCCCTCGGCATTTTTCACTAAACTTTTAGTAGAGTGCTGAAACTGGTTGCATTCCAAAAGGGTAACCACCAGAAGGAGAGAGCCAGGACTGTGCAAGGCATTCAGAAGCCAATCTGGTTCCAAATCATTCTGAAAGATAAGCCAGACTTCATTCTACGGGAGGGCCCTTTGAATAAACAACCCAGTTTGGGTGACACATGCCACCTCAAATACTGTGTTAATTTTCAGCCTGCCCTGAGAAATTCACAATATGACTATTAGAGCATCTAATGGTGTTCAAACTTTAATCAGGCAAACACTTCCACGAGAGTGACAGAGAGAGATAAAATAGCTGATTAGATTAGGTCTTGTACATACCCTTTTCCAAGCCAGTTCGGATCCAAGAGAATCATGGCTTAAAGCAACAGTCTTCTCAGGTCTCCTAGAACTATGAGTGATGGTAGCACTTATTTATCTGTCTAAAATCATGATGATTTTATTCAGTCATTCAAAAAATATTTACTGAGCTGCTATGACATGTCTTCATGGAACTGATATTATAGCATACATAGATGGGCAAAACAGACCAATAAAGTGACAAACTAATAAATACTCAAATATAATCATTTGAGTGGTTTCATAAAAGTGCTATAAATGTTATGAAGAAAATAAAATAGTGGTGTTAATTTGAATTCAATGGTCAGAGATCTTGCTAAAGAAGGATCATTTAAGAGAAGACCAACCGAGTCAGAAACAACTGTGAAAATAACCAGAGGAAAAGTGTTTTGAGGAGAAGGAATAACACATGGCAAGGTACAGTGGGAGGGAGAGGGAATGAACCTGGCATTTTAAAAAGTAGAAAGTATACAAGGAACTCAAACGCACAGAAGGGAAAAAAACAAACACCTTTAAAAAGTGGGCAAAAGACACGAGAGACACTTCTCAAAAGAAGATATATGGGCAGGCATCAGACACATGAAAAAGTGCTCAGCCTCACTCATCATCAGAGAAATGCAAATCAAAACCACACTGAGACACCACCTAACCCCTGTAAGATTGGCCATCATTAATAAAACAAACAACAGATGCTGGTGAGGATGTAGAGAAAAAGGAACACTTCTACACTGCTGGTGGGAATGCCAACTAGTAAAACCTCTTTGGAAAACAGTGTGGCGATTTCTGAAAGAACTAGAGATTGACCTTCCATATGACCCAGCAATTCCCCTATCGGGAATATACCCAGAGGAATTCAAAGTATTCTACAAAAAGATACCTGTACACGTATGTTTGTTGCAGCTCTATTTACAATAGCAAAAACATGGAACCAACCATGTTGCCCATTGAAGCTGGACTGGATTAAAAAAAAAAAAGTGGTACATATACACAATGGAATATTATGCAGCCATAAAGAAGGACAAACATATGACCTTTGCAGCAACCTGGATGGATTTGGAGTCGATCATACTCAGTGATTTATCACAGAAACAAAGAACAGAGTTTCATATGTTCTCACTCATAAGAGGAACTTGGACAATTATAATGCGATAAGAAAGCAATTGGCAGTAGTGGGAAACTGTCAGGGGAGGGGGTGTGGGATTGGCAGCTGAGGCAAACTTCTAGGGGAGGGAGGGGCATACCTCACCAACAAGGGTACCTGCATGATGAATGTTTATATACCTAACCCTGAATTGTACCCCACATCTTTATAATAAAAATTAAAAATATGAATAAATAAATAAAATAAAAAGTAGGAAGGAGGTGTGTTAGCTTGAGCTACCACAAAAATTAATAATAATAATAATAATAAAAATAAAATGGTATGGCTAAACAATAAGAACTTATTCCTCACAGTTCTGGAACCTGGAAAGTTCAAGATCAAAGATAGTCATGCCGGTTTCTCAGTGAGGGCTCTCTTCCTGGCTTGCACATGGCAGCCTTCTTGCTATTATACTTGCATGGTAACAGAGAGAAAGGAAGTAAGCATTCTGGTTTCTATTCTTATAAGGGCACTTATAATGCCATCACAAGTGCCCCATCTTCATGACCTTATCTAAATCGAATAACCTCTCAAAGGCCCTGTCTCCACGTGCCATCACATTGAGGGTTAGAACTGCCATGTGTAAATTTTGAGGAGTTCACAATTCAGCCCATAGCAGTGAGTATGGCTAGAGCCCAGGGAGGGAGGAAGTGACAGGAGATGAGGCAAAAGAGAAGGAAGACACATAAGGAAAATTGTAAGTTCCAAAGAAAGAGTTTTTATTTTTTTCTAAAGTGTCATGGAAAGCTTTTGTATGTTGAGTTTTCCAGGAAAAATATTTTAAGATAAAGTTTAGTATACAAGGATTATTAGGGAATGTTCTTGGGATCACCTGTGGAAAGGGAGATAGGAAGGCTAAGAATTGGGTTAAGCGAGAAGTTGAGTTATCACAAGATCCAACAGCTTCAGCAAACCCCATGGGGAGCTTTGGAGATAACATGGCCCATAAGAGTGGCCCTGCAGTGAGCAAATATGGCCAGACCTTTATTCTCCTCTCTCCATCAGTCACTGAATGTGGGTCACCCTGAAAAAGGAATGACCTTGGCCCAGGGGAACTCTTCGTAATTATTAACTCTTCACTAGTTAGGCCAATAGCTGAAGGCTGTCTTCTGAGCCCTCCTGGAGCTAGGCAACAAAACCCTCCTTTACAGAGAACCTGGATGAGAAATCACAGTACCCACCACGCAATCTTCTCGGGAGTTTTAAGCACAGGAGTGATACAAATTAATTTACTGTGTTTCATCAATACTAACATGAACGCTTTTTTCAAATTTCAATAGCTCTAAAAACAGGATAAATCTTATAGTTACTGGTATGTAATCCTTATTTGTCTAGCAGTCACTATTGCCTTTGTATATGCAAGCATTAATTGTTCATGGATTACGATTTATAGAATAGATATCAGCAACTTAAAGGAAAATTCTGGATGCTACAAGTACACCACCAAATGGTTGTGGGAAGGAGGCAGAAGGTGGTGCTTCAGACAAATTTAGTAGCATTCCAGAATTCCTAATGTAAGAGTCAAAAAGAGATTAGACTGCCTGTAATAATTGCCGAGTCTGGTTAAGTGCCAACATCATTGGTTTGTAGTTGTATGACTTCCTTTAAGACACATTGTATCACTATGTTCATAGTGACTCAAAAAAACATACTGTGTATATCAGAGACTGAATTGAAAAGTGATTAGGAAAGTTGGTGTTGAAAATGAATAATTCTTAGTAAAACTTTATTTTGCTTTTATAAAGCAAGAGATTATTGATATTACATAGATTGCAGAGTACTTTTCACAATCTAAGTCAATTTTCAAATGCCACTATATTCCTTCAGTATAGTAAACGAACTTTATAATAGAATATTCCCAATTCCCTCCTATCCCTAAAAATATTGGTGTCATTCATTTCACTTATTCATAAGTATAATCTCACAATATATTGCTGCTATTATTATTTTGAACAAAGTTTTATCTGTTCAATCAATAAAGATAGACACAAATAAAAGATGCTCTTTCACCTTAATTTATATTTTTCTATAATGCTAATTTTCTCTTTATGCAGATAAGTTTCTGATCAAGATCAGTTTCCTTCTTTCTGAAAAACTAATATGCCCTGCAAGGCAGGTCTATTAAGGAAAATTCCCTCAATTTTTTGTTTGTTTGAGAAAATATTTATTTCATTTTCACCTTTGAAGAATAATTTTTGCTGAACACAGAATTCTAGGTTGTCTTTTTTTCTTTTGACTTGGAGTCTCATTTTGTGGCCCAGGCTGGAGTGCAGTGGCACGCTCACGGCCACCTCAGCGTCGACTTGCTGGGCTCCAGCGATCTTTCCACTTCAGCCTTCCAAGTAGGCGGAACTACAGGTGCACGCTACCACACCCAGCTAATTTTGTATTTATTTTAGAGATGAGGTCTCGCCAAGTTGCCCAAGCTGGCCTTGAACCCGCGGGCTCAGGCAATCCACTCGTCTCGGACTCCCAAAGTGATGGGATTACAGGCTGAGCCACTGAGCCTGGCCACTTTTGACACTTTAAATATTTCACTTCACCCTCTTGCTCAAATGGTTTTTGAAGAAAAGTTTGACACAATTCTTACTCTTGTTCCTTTATAGTAAAGATGGGTATTTCCCCCCTGTGGTTTCTGTCAAGATTTTCTCTACATTTGATTTTCTTTAGTTTGAATAGAATATGCATAAGTTTAGTTTTTTTTTTTTTAATCCGTGGTGTTTGGTATTCTTGATTTCAGCCTCACGAGCTTGAACTTAATAGATATATGGCTGGATGCCTATCATAGTTTGTGAAATGCTCAGCCGTTATTCCTTCAGATATTTATTTTATCCTCTTTCTTCTCTTCTGGTATTGCTATTACATGTATGTTATACCTTTTGTATTTATCTCAAACTCCTTTAATATTCTGTCCCATTTTTTTCCTTATTTTTTTTCTTTGTATTTCAGTTTTGGAAATTTTTGTCAACATTTTCTTTTGTCTTTTGTTTCTTTTCTTTTTTTTTTTTTTTGAGTTGGAGTCTCACTTTGTCGCCCAAGTTGGAGTGCAGTGGCATGCTCACAGCCACCACAGACTCGACCTGCTGGGCTCAGGTGATTCTTCCACCTCAGCCTTCCAAGTAGCTGGAACTACAGGCACACGGCACAACACCTGGTTAAGTTTTTGATTTATTGTAGAGATGAGCTTTCGCCGAGTTGCCCAGGCTGGTCTTGAACCCATGGGTTCAGGGAATCCTCTCACCTGTTTCCCAAAGTGCTAGGATTATAGGCATGAGCCATCATGCTGGACCCAGCATATTTTCAATAATACTGATTTTTTTCCCCATAGGCATGTCCAGTCTATTCACAAGCCATTAAAGGCATTTTTTTCATTTGTTATAGTGCTGTTTATGGCTAGAATTTTTAAAAATTATTTCTTAGAGTTTCTCAGTTTATGTTACTCATCTGTTCTTGTATATTGTTTACAGTTTTCATTAAATTCCTTGTCATATTAATCAGAGTTATTTTTAATTTTCAGTGTAATTCTAAAATATCTGCCATATTTAAATTTGGTTATGTTGTTTGGCTTGTCTCTTCAGATTGTGTTTTTTGCCTTTTTCAACTTGTAATTTTTTGTTAGCAGCCTGACCTGATGTATCAAATTGAAGGAACTGAGGTAGATGACATTTTAGAATGAGGCTTTATGTTTATCTGGATGGAAATCAGGCAGTGTTTACTGTTTGCTATAACTATAGGTACCAGAGGCTAACATTTTCTTTAGTGTCCTTGTTTTTCCTGCCCTCATTGTCTTTGGGTTTCTTTAGCTACTCCTTAAATAAAGTTTGCACCTTGCAGGTGTTCTCAGCTGTAATTCCGTTATTATGTAGGATCCCTATTAATGCGGTGGCAGAATAGGGATGGGGGAAGGAAATTATTCTACAGTCCTGTTACTAGACCCCAGTCTTTGAACCTGTGCCCCCGGGCTGTGACCTTCACAAATGCTCTTTAGCATTTTTCCCTCCTTAAGTGAGACAAGAAGGCTAAAGGGGTCTGGAGTTAGTATTTCCTTTCCCTCATGGATTGTTTTCCTCTGGCAAAACCCACTTTGATTAGGCACTGGTAAAAAAGTTTCCCCAGAGGACAGGCCTTTGTTAATAAGAACAGAACATTCTAGGTATATTTCAAAATGGTTACTTTTCTCCTCCCACATATCAGAAGCATGAGGGAATTTTCTCTGACCTGGACTCTGAGAGTTCGATGGAGCTCCTGAAAGTAAAACTCATGAAAATGTGAGAAACCTCTCCCAAGACTTCTGGAAGTTTTATCTCTGAGTATCCAGCAATTATTCAATTCCCTCTAACTGTTTAAGTTTAAGCCTTCAGATGTAGCTTCTACTCCCAGTAAGCTCTGTTCTCTGTATCCATCGTCTTTCCAGATTTTAGCATGGCAGTTTGTCCTGTGATTACAATTCTCTGATGGATTTTTAAAAGCTGTTGATTTTAAGTTTGTTTAGCTTTTTTCTTATGAGAACAAGATTGACAACTTCCCAGCTCTTTACATCAGACCAGAAACCTTATTTGTTTCTTTAATCTAATGTATCTATAATGATATATGATAAAAATCTATTTTTAACAAAATCTAAAAGATATTTTTAATACATATGGAAACTTTAAGTGCTTAAAAATTTGAATCATAGTTTACATGGCTGAACTTTTCCTTTATTGGCAATAAATAAAATAATTGTACAACCTAAAAATCAACCCTATAGAGATCTGGGGAAATAGAACATTTCAATAGCTGTTAAAAATAGATTGTTCGTAGGGGACCAAGACTGAAAGCAGGCAAACCAATCAGGAACTTGTTTTGATATTCTAGGAATGAAAGAGCAATAGAAAGATTCAGTACCTTTAGGCTTAGGAGCCTTGATTCACAACGAAATTAATTAAATAAGGCTTTTCTGAACATGCCGACTCTGTTCTAATAATAATAAAGCCTAGCTTCTGTTAGAGGTTAAGATCTGCTTTTTTATTGGGCTAAAATGATCAGCCTGTGGAGCTGTCAAGTTCTCAAGAACTAGGCATTCTGAGACTTAAAAAAATCATGAAATAAAACTTAAAATTAACTACTTAAGAGAAGTTTGTCCAAACAACAACAGGTGCTGGCAAGGATGTGGCGAAAAAGGAACACTTCTACACTTCTGGTGGGAATGCAAACTAGTACAACCTCTTTGGAAGACAGCGTGGCAATTTCTGAAAGAACTAGAAATTGACCTTCCATGTGACCCAGCAATCTCCCTATTGGGAATATACCCAGAGGAACTCAAATTATTCCACAAAAAAAGACACCTGCACACACATGTTTGTTGCAGCTCTATTCACAATAGCAAAAATATGGAAGCAACCATGCTGCCCATCGAAGCTGGACTGAATTTAAAAAATGAGGTACATATACACAATGGAATATCATGCAGCCATAAAGAAGGACAAACATATGGACTTCGCAGCTTCTTGGATGGATTTAGAGTCGATCATACTCAGTGATCTATCACAGAAACAAAGAACAGAGTACTATATGTTCTCAGAAGCAGACCTTGAACAATTATCATGATACTATAAGAAAGGGATTGACAGTGGTGGGAGACTGCCAGGGGAGGGGGATGGGATTGCCAGTTGAAGGAAACTGCTAGAGGAGGGAGGGGCATACCTCATCAACAAGGGTACCTGCATAATCAACGTTTGTATACCTAACCCTGAATTGTACCCCACATCTTTAAAATAAAATTTTTTTAAAAGTCAGTACTATGCCACAGTCTTTTGAGAAAATAAATAAATAAATAAAAAGGAGTTTATCAAGATTGACACTGTAAGAGAAAAAAATGCAAACATAAAAGATTTTAGGAGAGAAATCCTATCACGTTAAATTTAAAATTAAAATATCAAAACAAATTCATCATTTTAAAAACATTTTTTCAATTTTTTTCAAAAAATGAGGCCGAGAAATACCTAGAGCTTAGATCCTAGTTTCTGAATAACAATTATCATTAAAAAGAACCAGAGTTTTTTTACAAAACATGTTTTATTTATTTTGAATAAATAAAAATCCATGAACCTGTAATGATATAATAAAAGAGAAAAGACAACAAGGGGCTCCTCTTTAGAGAAGAATGAATGTCAACTAAAAATGCAGAGGCAATAAAGTTAAAATTTCCTCATAGTTGAAAAATTTGAGCAGAATATAAGTGCATGCAAGAACTGTCAAGTGTTTGAAATGTTATGTTGCTTATAGGACATTAACCAGCCAGTTTCATGGGTACTGGAGAAGACATGAAACTTCTAGGTCAAAGTAAAATGACTTTATTATTCTGCACAACTGCCAACATTAACTTACTATTTGCATTGGTGCTCCCTCTTCCCCATGGAACACAAAGTAAACCAGATGAATGCTATATGCAATAGATTCGATTCTTGGTTTGATTCTTGGGATAGGAACCACAAACTCAGAATTTAAAATCTTTCTCTTTTTTTAGTAATAAGGACACATGATTTTTAATGGTGTCATCCTGGGAGAAACTCACAGTTAATATTTTTCAAATTTGTTTGCAGTTTGAAATCCAAATTGGCTTACCCACATTGTTTAATTTTATCCCTAAGAGAGATCACTGTGTGAAGAAGCCCTTGAACTTTTTAGTGGACAAATTTCAGTTCTTAGAGTGAGTAAAATATAGGAATTGCTTAAATGTACTGAATACTTTTGTTATTTAAGATACAGCTTCATGTGGGTGGTAGATAATATTTTAAAACATTATCTAATGTACTACCTTGTCTGAATTCCTTTCTTCCATGTAATTTTCCCACTATTGAAAACAAAGACTTAGATTAATTGCTCTTGGAAATGGAGGTCACAAATAACCGGATAGAACAAAGTGGCTGAGTTTTTGAATGATGGGAGGGCCTCTTGGTTTTTTATTTTTCCTTTTATCAAACCTCAAAAACATTAAGTCAATAAAAATAAAAGTTACCATATCAGTAACATCTGGATCATGACTGTCAACTTTAGATCCACCACATCTGTATTATTTCCATTAATCATAGTAACAGGCCAGAAGCAATGGCTTACTCCAGTAAACCCACAGCTAACATATTACTAAACAGGCAGAAATTGGAAGCATTTCTTCTGAAAACTGGAAAAACACAAGGCTGCCTACTCTTACCCTGCCTGTTCAACATAGTGTTGGTAGTCCTAGCTAGAGAAATCAGACCAAAAAAAGGAAATCAGGGATGTCCAAATAGGAAAACAGAAAGTTAAGTTATCCCTCTTTGCTGACAATATGATCCTATATGTTGAAAACCCAAGAGAATCTGTCAAAAATCTCCTTGCACTGATAAAGGACTTTGGTAAAGTCTCAGGGTAGCAAATAAACATGCAAAAGACAGTTCATTATTATACACCAACAACAAACAGGCAGAGAACCAAATAAAAAGCACAATCCCATTCATGATAGCCACACACACACAAAAAAATGTCTTGGCATCATCCTAACCAGAGAGGTGAAAGACCTTTACAAAGAAAACCACAAAACACTGCTCAAATAAGTCAAAGAAGACACAAACAAATGGGAAAATAGTCCATGCTCATGAATCGGAAGAAAACATTTTAAGATGTCCATCCTACCAAAGGCAATCTACAGATTCAATGCATTAAATTACCATCATTATTCTCAGACCTGGAAACTACAATATAGAAATTCATATGGAAACATAAAAGATCACAAATAGTCAAAACAATCATTTACAAAAGAAACAAAGCAGGAGGTATCATACTTCCAGAATTTAAACTTTACTATAAGTCTTCAATAATCAAAACAGCCTGGTATTGGTACAAGAACAGGCATATAGACCGTTGGAACAAGATAGATTTCAGAAGCAAAACCTCAATTCCTCAACCAACTCATCTTCAACAAAGCCTCCACCAACCACCACTGGAGAGAAAAGAACCTATTCAATAAGTGGTGCTGAGAAAACTGAGTGACCACATGGAGGAGATTGAAACAGTACTCCTTCCTATCACCACACACAAAAATCAACTCAAAATGGATCAAAGACTTAAATGTAAAATTTCAAACAATAAGAATCTTAGAAATCACAGGAGACACTCTTACAGAAATTTGGAATAGGCAACCAATTCCTGACCAAAATCCCAAAAGCTCATGCCATAAGAGATAAGAGTCAAGTGGTACCTCATCAAACTGAAAAGCTTCTGCAAAGCAAAAGAAACCATAGAGTGGGGAGACAGCCCACAGAATGGGGAAAAATATTTGCCAACTGTATATCTGACAAAGGCCTAACCTCCAGGTTCTTCAAAGAACTCAAATGTGCCGAAAGGAAAAAAACAAACAGCCCCATTAAAAAGTGGGCAAAAGACATGAATAGACACTTCTCAAAAGAAGACATACGAGCAGCCAACAGATACATGGAAAAAATGCCCAGTCTTACTAATCATCAAAGAAATGCAAATTAAAACCACATAGAGATACCATCTAACTCCAATTAGAATGGCCAACATCAATAATCAAAAAATGATAGATACTGGAGAGGATGTAAGTAAAAGGGAATGCTTCTATACTATTGGTGGAAGTGTAAACTAGTCCAACCTCTGTGGAAAACAGTGTGGCAATTCCTAAAAGATCTAAAAATTGACCTTCCATATAACCCAGCAATCCCCCTTCTGGGAATATACCCAGAGGAACTCAAATCATTCTACACAAGAGATACCTGCACATGCAAGTTCATTGCAGCATTATTCACAATAGCAAAAACATGGAAAACAGAAAGTTTTCCATGCAGCCCATCAAAAGTGGAGTGGATAAAAAAAAAAAAAAAAAGAAGCAGCACTAGAATTTCAAATCTTTTAAGGAAGCTGCTAGCAAACTTACTCAACTTTTGCCCTGAAAAGGAGACATTATCTTTAGTATGCTGGACAAAAATAAATAAATTTGCTTTATGTTTAAGAAGGAGATACTATCTCAATCATGAAAGGCAGTTTGCTATACAAATATCTTTTTGAAAAGATCACCCAGAATGAGAACAATCAATTATCTTCTTGTAGTATGTGCAGAAACAGAAAAGACCTGTGAAGAATTGTCTGCTAATATATGTCACTCCATAGATTATTTGATGATTGCAAAGAAAAATATCTACTTTACAATGAAATGATCTAGTGGTCAGCCACTTAACTGAGAGACAGAATTCTACATATTATATCTTTCCTGATGTGTTGCAATATAAGTTGCATTATGAAGTGTCATAATGTGTTACCTGAATCTCATCAAATTTTTTAACCACCTATCTTTCCATTTATTAAGAATCAATATAGGGATAGAGGAACACATTAAAGGACATCATGAAGAAACCATCAGAAAAGTTCAGAAAATTCTACAAGTCTTGAACTACTCAAAAAAAAATTAATGCCATTGAAACAAGAGCAACAACAAACAGCTGAAAAGTCTGCCCACAACTAAAAATGACTAAACAGCATAAAAAATAAATGTAATATATAAAATTAAAGTGGATCCTTGTTTGAGGGGGAAAAATATCCTTAGAAACATTCCTGGGACAATTAGGGAGTTTAGATATTAAGCACATATGAGATGACATTATGCTTCTCTATTTTCTACTTTTCTTCATGCTGATCTCTTCCTAGAAAATCCTCTACCATGTACTTAATCTTCCCTTGTCACTTTCTAAATAACTTTTGTTTCTTCTTTATTACCTTTATTAGTTCTCATGTCCTACAAAAACGTTTCTCATTCTTCTCTCCCTTACAGATTGTGATTTGTCCCTTTCCCCAATAACCCACACATACATTTATCATCCTGTTTGTCACATTTTAATTATTAATTTCTATGTCTTTCTTCACCATGAAGCTGAATCCCATGGGAACAGGGACTATGTTCTATTCATGTTTGTATCTTAATTATCTATTATTTAAAAAGAACTTGTGGGCTGGATAGCTAGACTAAAAGATGCAGTAATGGAAGATCATAGGGCCAGTAAAGGGACCTAATGAGCTAAAGATGGAAACCTAAAAGGAAAATACAGCACTTCTGAGATTTAAGAACAATAAGCACTCAACAGGGAGAAGAAAACCAAAAAAGGTATTAATTTAGTGCCACAAATCGAGGCTGTTTTGCTATAATTCTATTCAGCAAGAAAATTTATACTACCATTTCCTTTCTCTTTATACACATTTCCTGCTGATTTTCTCCATACTGGCTTCAACCAGCATATCTAAACTGATGATTTCTATGTCTCCAACTTCAGTTTTAAGCTTTTGTAAAATATCTAAACCAGAAATGTCATCTTTCTATTGGGAATGATCTACTAAATCTTCCACTTTTATTCCAAAGTCGAAGTTTCCAACCTCACAAGTTCCTCTTGTCCCCACCTGCCCAAACCCACTGCTCTTTGTCCTTCAGTCTGTGTCATTGTTAATGGAGCTATTCACTCAGGCCAGCACTTTCAGTCATATCTGATTTCCATTTCCTGTACTCTGTCAAGTCCACCATAAATTTCTCAGGCAATCAGTGGCTCCTCACTCATCCTTTCTGCCAAACTCTAGATTTGGCAACAGGTTATGAGAAAGATTACAAAGAAGTGAGACAGAAGTGCCGATCTAATGAACATAGTTTAACTTGTTACTTTGCTGTCCCATTATCTATCTGATTTAAATCATTAAGATGAAAGAATACAGCTTGTGTTAAAACCTACCTTGTTAGCATTATTTTCCAACATCTCCTTCATAACTTTTATATCTCAGATAAACAAGCAATTTTCTCAACTACTAACAGTTGTGTTTTTTCACATCTTTGTCGTTATTCATACTATTATTTTGAAATGTTTTTCTCTCTCCATATGTCATTGTTTTCAGCTATTAGATTGCCATCCAATGTTTAACAAAATAATAGCTACTCTATACTGAGCACTAACAAAAGTTAGCCTCACAATTTATTATCCTCATTTAAAGCTAAGAAAAGAAGCTTGGAGAGGCTATATAATTTTGCTAAAGTTATGCAGCTAAATTAAAATTCAGTTTTGTGCCCAACTAATATATATCAGAAAATCCAGTTTTGATGGATAAACTGCCAAGGTTAACTGATCTTCTCCATATTTTTGTTTTAATATATAGCACACTTGCAAGTTTCCCTTCTTTTGACTACCTTTTGCTTGTATCTGGAATACCCTACCAGCTATTAAAATTTATTTATCTTCTAAAGCTCAGCTTAGTTTTCTTTATTTTATTTTATTACTTTTATTTTGAAGATGTGGGATACAATTTGGGGTTAGGTATATAAGTGGTCATCATACGTAAAGTTTGGGTACCCTTATTGATGTTATCTGCACCCCCCACCCCCATCCCCAGCAGTGTCCCACTACTGCCAATCCCTTTATTATAGTACTATGATGAATGTTCAGAGTTTGCTTATGAATGAGAACATGTGATACTCAGTTCTTTGCTTTGATAAATCACTGAGTATTATAGACTCTAAATTCATCCAAGTTGCTACAGTCCATAATTTTGTTTTTCTTTATGACTGCATAATATTCCAACATGTACACATCTCCTTCATGAAATCTTCACCAATTTTCTTACTCAGAATCTTTCATTTTAAAGATTTTGAGTAAGAGATTGGTATTTGAATTGTGAAGAGATTAGTGTGTGAATTGTGGGTTAAGTAAAGCAAAGGGTTCTCCTCAGTTGGGTGGACAATATACAATCTATTGAAGGCCTGAATAGAACAAAAAGGCAGAGGAAGTTTGGATTCCTTCTCCCCACTGTCTGAGTTCATAAGATAGACATCAATCTTCTACTGTCCTCAGCACTCCTGGTTCTCAGTAGTAGATTAAAGAATTTTTAATTTTAAAGATTCTGTGTTATACAACAGACACTTTAAATAAACTTTCAGTGATCCTCACAATGACTCTAAAAAGAAAATACATTATCCTCATTTTAGTATAAAGAAACTGGAGATTAGAAACATTAACTAATTGCCTAAGATGGCACAGTTTGTTAGTTTCAGAGTTGAGATTCAGTCAATAGTTTTACTCCAGAGAATGGATACTTTATAACATACTGCTCTCCACCCTTCTCCACATTTCCATTGAAATTATCCAACCCTACTTGGAGTTATACTGACCTTGAGCTCAAAGTCAGACTTGCCCTATTTACCTTTTGCTGTCATATGTCTTGGTATAAATTAGATGAAGTTGAGATTTAATTAATACTGGCATCGAATTCAGCACTGGCAAATAAATAACTGAAAAAAATAAGAGCGAACAAACGAGGAAAAGCAGATGAGGAAAAGAGAGAGAAAAAATTATAAACTTTATTTTTATTAAATTTGGTATACAGGATAATCTCATACATCATTAGTTATTGAGTCAGATATGATCAGTTACAACCTAAATATAACCCACAAAATAAAGTATTGTGTGTCTTTCACTTTTGTGAATATATCTTAATGTTACAAAACTGTAAAATTAAGTCAATGCTACAGACTAACTATACCCACCTCCAAATATTTCTTCATTCATTTGCCAAAAGAAGTGTGTATGAATACAGATTTTGAAGTGCAGGGCATGTGAGCCTTTGTGAGTTTCGATTCAGGTCTTCCAAGAATTTCTTATAAGTCACTACATAATAAGAGATGTATTTTTAAACTTTGACATTATACATACTTGGGAAATTTATTCGTTTTTTAAAGTTATTTTAATATTAGTTTTAAAAAGAGCCTTCCTTCCAGATTGTCCACTCACAAGATTTTTCTAAGAAAACATTTTAGTTAATATCATATGCCAGTTTGTCTGGGATGCCTAGATATCTGATTAAACAATATTTCTGGGTTTGACTGTAAGGATATTTCTAGAAGAGATTAGTGTTTGAATTATGGCTTAAGTAAAGCAAAGGGATCTCCCCAGTTAGATGGGCAATATACAATCCACTGAAGTTCTGAATAGAACAAAAAGACAGAGAAAGTTTGGCTTCCTTCTCTCCTCTGCCTGAGTGCATAATTTTCTACTGTCCTCAGCACTCCTAGTCCTCAGGTCTTAAGACTAGATCTAGAATCTACACCATTGAATCTTTGGCTTTCAGGTCTTTAAACTATACCACTGGCTTCCTTGGTCTTCAGCTTGCATACTACAGATGATGAAACTTCTCAGACTCTATAATCACTTGAGTCATTTCCTTATTTTATATGTATTTTCTATTGATGTTCTGTGTCTCTGGAGATTTACCTACTATACTTCACTTTACTTAAATATTTATTTTAAGGAAATCTCCACAGATTCTCTCTGACCCTTTATCCTTTGGTTATCGGCATGCAGGATTGACATGCTTCTCTCTTTCTGTCAGACTTTTTCTGAGGCTTTTGATTTCCAGAGATGTGATATCAGAATATTATCACTTTCAAGTCCAGCTTATTCTCAAATTTAGCATTTTTAAAAATTTAGTTTAAAGATGTGGGGTACATTCAGGATTAGGTATACAAGTGGTCATTGTACAGGTAAAGTTTGTGTCTCTCTTTTGTTCCCATTTTGCCTGGTTTGAGATCAGGTACCCTTATTGATGTTGTGTCCCTCCACATTCCCCCACCCCAGTAGTATCCCACTACTGCCAATCCCTTGCTAATAGTATTAAGGTGAATGCTCAGGGTCCACTTATGAGTGAGAACATGTGGTACTCTGTGCTTTGCTTCTGTGATAGATCACTGAGTATGATAGAATCTAAATCCATCCAAGTTGTTGCAAGGTCCATATGTTTGTCCTTCTTTATGGCTGCATAATATTCTATCATGTATATGTACCACATGTTTTTAATCCAGTCCAGTTTCAATGGACAGCACATTGGTTTCATGTTTTTGCTATTGTGAATAATGCTGCAATAAACATGTGTGTGCAGGTATCTTTTTTTGTAGAATGGTTTGAATTCCTCTGGTTATATTCCCAATAGGAGGATTGCTGGGTCATATGGAAGGTCAATGTTTAGTTCTTTTAGAAATCACCACACTGTTTTCCATACAAGTTGAACTACTTTGCATCCCACCAGCAGTGAAGAAGCATTCCTTTTTCTCTGCAACCTCTCCAGCATCTGCTATTGTTTGTTTTATTAATGATGGCCATTCTCACTGGGGTTAGGTGGTATTTCAATGTGGTTTTGATTTGCATTTCTCTGATGATGAGTGAGGCTGAGCACTTTTTCATGTGTCTGTTGGCTACCCATATATCTTCTTTTGAGAAGTGTCTATTCATGTCTTTTGTCCACTTTTTAATAGTGAATTTTTTTTCTTTCAACACTTTTGAGTTCCTTGTAGATACTGGATGTTAGATCTTTGTCAGATATACAGTTGGCAAATATATTTTTCCCAAAATTTAGAATTTCTAAAACTAAATATATTACCCCTTTTTTCTACCTTCCCTCTAAACCAAACACTCCTGCTTTATTTTACAATTTCTGCTAAGAAAATCACCATTATCTCCTTTATTTAAATTTAAAACTTTAATGTCATGCTTGAGAATTAATGTTGATTAGTTTTGCTTCATTTTTTGAAGTTTTTCTTTTAAAAACACATTAATATTTACTTATGTAGATTTAATGTTTAGAGGAATGCTTTTAAATAACATTCAAAACTTAAAAGAATTTTCAGATCATACCTATCAATTCATTAGTTATAATTAGATTAGTAAAATTATATTCAGCAGGTCAGTTTTCAAAAGGTGATTGAGTAGATTCATTCTCCTGTGGCCAACACAGCTTATGCCTCTAAGAGAACAAACAAAATTCTCTTGAGTAGATATTCTAAAAGTTGTAGTTGTTTGGAGTTGTTAAAAAGTCAATCTCAAGGATTCTGATTAAGATGGTCAACATGAGGCAACTAGAGTGAGTTTTTTTCTACAGAATAAATTAAGATAGGGAGACTTTTCTAAAATCCAGTGAGGAAAGGGCCCAGCAGTATGCCTTATGAGTCTTCAAAGAAGGGATAATAAGCACTTAGATCAAAGAAGAAGAAGAAAATCCACTGATCTGAGCTAGAACTGACTGGACTCTCTACTGCACTGCACAGCCTCCAGACACAGTGGGGAAGGTGAGTGATGGGAATTCAGGAGTTCTGTGTTTCTGCCATGAACTTACAGGGCCCCTGAGCCTTGTGTGACCCAGCCCCTCACAGGAAACTGCCTTCCCAACAGTCATGCTCTGCTGTAAAGTGGTGCAGGAAAAAAAGCCTTGAGCAATGCCAGTTGCTATTTTCTAGGAATTCAACCCCTGCAGGATAGAGTGGCTGCTAGACCCCAAAGGCAAACTCTGCAGCTGCAAACAGTCCCAGGCTGGGTGGGTTGCCTGAGAACACCTGAGGCCCTGAGGCCAACTGCACCCTGACTTTAAGATCACAGATTGCCTGAGGCCAAACGGGAGCCAGGTGGGATGCACTTCCATAGCAACCTCTCATCCCCCTTGTGAACTCTTCTGTGCCTGCTCTGCACAACAGCATTATCCCAGTGGCCTGGAAATCCCTTCTAATCCCCACTGGGTCACTAAGAGTACACACTTGTGGGGTGCTTCATCTCCTTTCCATTGCAATACCCAGAAGACTCAAAACAGAAAGAAAACTTGGAAGAATCCCCAGAGCCGCACCCTCAATCTAGGCTGGCTGGGCATTTCCTTGGAGCAACACACACCAAGGAGTAAACCCTACAGTCACCATCGTAGACAGCTTTCTCCCATAAGTGCCACCTCCTGGAGGGAGGTTAACACTATAGCCCACCACATCAGATACAATACCTCAACTTTTGGGAAAGCCAGATACCAAGTGCTAACTAACAACACTTTCCAAGTCACTCCAGCCATTCGGGACACTGTGAGCCAGTGTAGGTATGTAGCACAGGGATGCCACATCTGGCAATTTAGAAACTCATTACATCAAGGCTTATACAGCCAAGGGAACCCTAAAATGCCTACATTGGTCCTTAGCCAACCACATATAAGAAGAAATTGTCTGTCCAAATAAGAAAGAACCAGAAAAATAATTCTGACAATATGAAAAAAACAGAGTTCTCCAACATCCTCAAAAGACCACACCAACTCTTCTGCAACAAACCCTAACCATAATAAAATTGTTGAAATTCCATACATAAAAGTCAAAAGGTTGGTAACAAAATTTGTCAATGACTTCAGGAGAAAGTTGAAACCCAGCATAAACATTTTTTTAAAAAACCTCAGGACACAAATGAAAAATTTTCCAATTATATAGACACCTAACAAACAAACAAAAACAAAGTTGAAATTCTGGAAATGAAAGAAACAAACTTAGAGAAATATATTGTGCAGTAGAAAGTTTTGACAGTAGAGTAGAACAAGCAGATGAAAGGATCTTAGAACTTAAAGATAGGACTTTTGAATCAACCCAATCAGATGACAATAAAGAAAAAGAATCAAGAAAGTGGAACAAAGTCTCTAAGAAATATAGGATTATGTGAAACATCCAAACTTAAGAATCATAGGTGTTCCTGAGGAAGAGAAAGCAACAGGTTTAGAAAACCTATTTGAGGGAATAATGGAGAAAAACTTCCCTGGCCTTGCCAGAGATCTAAACATCCAGATACAGGAAGCCCAAAGAACCCCAAGAAGATTCATTGCAGAAATGTCATCCCAATGTACGTAATCATACAGCTATGCAATGTTAATGTGAAGGAAAAAATTTTAGGAGAAGTGAGACAAAAGTTTCAAAGACAGAGAGACTGTCAGCCAAGGATTCTGAATCCCACAAAAGTAAATGTCATAAATGAAGGAGAAATGAAGTCCTTCATAAACAATAAAACACTAAAAGAATTTGTCATCACTAGACCAACTCCCTAAGAAATATTCAAAGGGGTACTAAATACTGAAACAAAGGTCAAAATGCACCAGTAGAAAAATGCTGGAACTCATAAAGCTCACAGGCTTTATGGAATACTACCACAATAGAGAAAATAAATAAAGGAACCAGATAACAACCAGTATAATGAATAGAATAGCACCTTATATATCATTATTAACTCTGAACATAAATGGTCCCAATGCTCCTCTAAAAAGATATAGACTAGCAGAATGGATTTAAAAAAAAAACAAAACCCAAATACTACTGCCTTCAAGAGGCCCACTTAACTCACAAAGGCTCCTATACACTCAAGTTAAAGGAATAAGGACAAACATTTCATGCAAATGAAAAACAAAAATTTGCAGGAATAGCCATTATCATATCAGTTAAAGCAGACTTTAAATTAACAACAGTAAAAAGAAAAAGAGAGAGAGAGAGAGACAAAGATGGCTATTATACAGTATAAAGGGATCAACTTTAAATATATATGTGCCTAACACCAGAGGCCCCAGCTTTATAAAACAAATTCCACTAGACCTAAAAACAGAGACAGAGTGCAATACAATAATAGTGGAAGACTTCAACACTCCACTGACAACAATAGACAGATCATTAAGGAAGAAAGTCAACAAAGAAACATTGAAGTTTAACAGGTCTCTAGAGGACATGGAACTAACAGACATCTACAGAACATTCCATTCTAAAACTACAGAATAGGAAATTTTCTTATCTGCACATGGAACATTTTCCAAGATAGGCCAGATGATAGGCCACAAATCAAGTCTCAATAAATTCAAATAAATCTAAATCATATCAAGCATTATCTCAGACCACAGTGGAATAAAGGTAGCAATGAACTCCAAGAAGAACTCATGAAACCAAACAAAGATAAGGAGCTTAAATGATTTTCTTCTGAATGATCCTTGAGTCAACAATGAAATAAAGGTAGACATTTTTAAATTCCTTAAAATGAATATCAACAATGAAGCAGTTATCAAAACTTCTGGGACATAGCCAAAGCTGTGCTCAGAGCTTTGTAGGCCTACAATAAGAAGACTGAAAAATCACACATTGACAATATAACATCACACATAAAGGAATTAGAAAAACATGAACAAAGTAAACCAAAAGTTAGCAGAAGAAAAAAAGTAATGAAAATCAGATCAGAACTAAATGAAATTGAAATTAAAAAAGCAATAAAAAGATCAATGAAACAAAAAATTGGTACTTTGAAAAGACAAATAAAATTGATAGACAACTAGCTAGAATAATTAAGAAATGAAGATAGAAGACTCAGATTAACTCAATCAGAAATGAAAAATGAGAGATTATAACTAATATAAAGGAAATTCAAAAGATCATCCAAGACTAGTATAAACACATCCATGCAGGCAAACTAGACAATCTAGAGGGAATGGATACATTCTTGGACACATACAACTCCCAACCTTGAATCAGGAAGAAATAGAAGCCCTGAGCAAACCAATAATGAGTAGTGCAATTAAAACAGTAATTAAAAGTCTCCCAAACAAAAAACGTCCAAGACCTGATGGACTCACAGCTGAATTCTACCGTACCTTCAAAGAAAACTGGTACAAATTTTACTGAAGCTATTCCACAAGATTAAGGAGGAGGGAATCCTCCCTAACTCATTCTGTAAGACCAGTATTATTCTGATACCAAAGTCAGAAAAGACACACACATAAAAGAAAACTGCAGACCAATATCCCTTATGAACATAGACACAAAACTCCTCAACAGAGTATTAGCAAATGAAATTCAACAGCACATTAAAAAACACACACACACACACACACTACAATCAAGAGGGATTTAACCCAGGAATGCAAGAGTGGTTCAACATAGCAAGTCAATTAACATGACCCACTATATAAATAGAATTTAAAACAAAAATCATAGATCATTTCAATAGATGCAGAAAAAGCATTTGATAAAAT
>CAUYQG010099770.1:0-12396 GCA_963574415.1 Tarsius wallacei
TCCTCTGCTTACCTTCATCACCTGGAATGGCGACCTACATCAACCAGACCTCCCCATTGCTTAAATTTCTCTGGTACAAAATCTCAACACCAGTGAGTCCATGTTACCCTTTCTCTAACTAGAAGGTCTGAGGGCGCAGCCAAAAAGCCACTTCTTCTGTTCAGAAGCCTTGTCTTGCTGGGACCCCTGTTACCTCTCTCCTGGACACCATGGTACCAAGTCTTCTGAACACACCTGCCACTGGGTGGAAAGACTGCCTCTGGTGGGTTGAGGTAACCAAGAGGACACCGTTTCTCTCTTGATACTCACACACACAGGCTGATTCCATTGATTCTCTTTTGGGAAGCCAACTGAGAATGTGATCGGTTTCTATTTTTCTGCCTTTTCAGGACCTTTCTCAGAAAAAATTCTCCTCCTCCTTAGGATTCCTCATAGGACATTCTCAGTCTGTCATGGCCAAGGATTCCCCGATGGGCTGTCTCCTAAAAAAAATCGAGACATTCTCGTTAGAGGAGGGCGTCTACCCCAAATGCCTTATCTTTTATTGTAACACAGCCTTACTGAAATATAAGTTGGGTGACAAGAGGTCTGGCCTCAAGGGTGGTGTAGCTGCTAATACCCCCCTCCAGCTTGATCTTTCTATTCAGAGAAATAACAAATGGGCCAAGCTTCCATATTTTCAGACCTTTTTCAAATTAGCTCATTGCCAGGACTTGAGCACCACCTGTTGCAAGCTTCTTCGCATTCCCTCCCTGACTACTTTACCTCCAGATAACTCCAAGTTGATTGAACTCTTCCTGTCCTGCATAACCATCCTTCTGACCCTTCATCAGATTCCCAACCTCCTCACCCTCCTCCTTCCCTATTCCCACCCTTACCACCAGAGGAGGGGCCAGTGCTGACAGCTGCGGCAGCTAACCCAAGCCTTCTTCCTCCTCTTCCTCTTACTGCACCACATTTAGATCCCTCACCTGTCCATACCCGCATGAGAAGGCACTTGCAGGCCCTCAATGTAGCCCATCAGTTTCCCCTCAGAGAGGTTGCTGGTGTCGAGGGACTTGTCAGAGTCTATGCTTCCTTTCTCATGGTAGGTCTCTCCCCCAAGTTGAATCTAAGTTGGTTTTTTTCTGCACTGATTCCTCTAAGTTTACTAAGGAGTTTGAATACCTCTCATTTTCATCTGATCTTACTTGGAGAGATATTCACATTATTTTAACCACTACAACTAACCCCAAGCCACATGACCATATCGATGCCAAAGCTGAAGAGTTTGCAGATGATTTAGGTAATAGACAGCCTTAACGCCATGCTTCTGGCATGATGGCAGTCCTGGGGGAAGACCCTAACTAGGATTATCAATCTGTATCCCAGGATAGGGGAAAGAAAGATCATGTGATATCTTGCCTGATAGAAGGCATGAAATGAGCCATTGTTAAACAAGTTAACTATGATAAGATCAAGGAAGTTATTCAAGGGTCCAATGAATATCTTGCACCCTTCCTGACCTGCCTTTCAGAGGCATTATAACGATACACTAATTTAGACCCCAATACCTTGAAGAGTCAGTTCATTTTGGCAATGCATTTGATTTCCCAGTCAGCCATGGATCTTAAGCAAAAGCTACAAAAGTTTGAAAAGGCCCGCAGATCCCTCAATCAGACCTTTTAGCCCTGACTGTTAAAGTCTGTAATGACCAGGAGAAGGAACGAAGGGAAGACAAAAGACAACTCCTGGCATCAGCCCTTACTGGGCCTGTGAACAGGAGAATAAACTGTAGGCTCAGGTTTGACTCAAGCTAAATGGCTACCAGAACACTGTTTCAAGTGTTGTCAGCCAGGAAAACACCAAAGACTGAACCCAGCTGCCTCCAACAACTCCGTACCCATCCTGCAGGCAGATTGGACACTGGGGAAGTGACTGCCTTGTCCACTGAACGGGGGAAAAGTGCACTGCCCAGCCTCCAGCAATACCACCTGATCAACCCTATGTGGCACCACCTGCTCAGATACTTGCTATGCAACTTGCGCCTTTGTTTTCTGTCTCAGAGCCAGACTGGCCTAGAGATCTTGCAGTCCAACTGACACACGTCTGGCTCAGTTGCAGTCCCGAGCACTCTCCTGTGCACACCAGGTTGTTATCTAGATGGGGGTCCTCCCTGAATTTTTGGCACCCTTCTTTCCCTCTCTCATCTCTATAGTGGGCGTTGATGGCGTTTTTCTAAACCCTGACCACATCACCATTTCCACGCCTATCGGGAAATCAAATGTTCCTTCATTCCTTTATAGTTATGCCCTTCTGTCCTGTCCCCTTACTTGGGAGAGATATCATGTCAAGATGGAAACTTGCCTCATTCTCTATCCAGAACCTCCACCTATTTACTTCATAGAAGTGCTTTTTAGGGCGGCTGACCACCCCGAGCATTCTCCCTTCCAAGACACTATACCACATGCCTTACCATTTCCTTGCATCCTGTCCTGCATCAAGAAGCAGGTCCCTTCCCAAGTGTGGGGCACTTTCAGCCCCAGCAGAACCTCGCACATCACATCTATTTCAATCCAACTCGAAGATCCTCTCTCCTTCCCTAACAAACCCTGGTACCGTTTCAGTTATGCCAACTTACAGGGCCTAAAACCTTTAATCACTAAGTTCCTTGCAGCCAGGGTTCTTGGACCCACGAATTCTCTGTACAACACTCCTATTCTCTTGGTTTGCAAGTCTGATGGGATCTATCACCTAGTCCAAGACTTTCAAATCATTAGTGGGGCTATTGTTTCCCCCGACCCCACCATTCCTGTCTGTATACCCTCCTCAGCGCTGTCCATCAGACACACAGCACTTTACAGTTTTAGATCTCAAAGATGCATTTTTTACCATTCCCCTTTTGCCAATGTCTCATGATAGTTTTGCTTTTACTTGGACTGACCCAGACACTGCCCATTCTCAACAACTTACTTGGATAGTTCTTCCTCAGGGCTTCTGAGAGAGCCCTCACCTTTCTGACCAGGCACTAGCCTCGGACGTTTCCCAGCTTCTGTTTACAGATAGCATCCTCACCAAGTATATTGATGATTTATTGCTATGTAGCTAGTCCCTTTCCTCCTCTCAGTAAGATACTGTTATCCTTCTTACTTTTCTTTGTGACAAAGGATACCGAGTATCCCTCTCTAAGGCCCAACTAAACTTACAGCAAGTTACCTACTTAGGATTTGAACTTAGCCCGGGACATAGAGCCATAACTAACCGAGAAAATAGCTTGTTGCCTCTTTACCATTCCCTCAATCCTAAAAAAGAACTTTGTGCATTTTTAGGCCTTACTGGGTACTTTAGAATCTGCATCCCAAGCTATGGACGTAGCTAAACTCTTGTGCAAAGCCACATAGGGACCAGAACATGCACTGCCCAGCATGTAATGCCTTCAGGACCCTTAAAGAGGCTATCGCAAGGGCTCCAGCTCTGGCTCTTCCTGATCTTCAAGAGAATTTTCTCCTATATACAACAGAGAGGGGAGGAAGAGCACTGGGACCGCTGAGACAAAAATATTGACCAGACCTCAAAGCTGTGTCTTTCCTTCCAAAACAGCTGGCTAACACTGCAAAGTGATAGCCGTGTTGTCTCAGAGCAATATCTCCCTCTGCCACATGAACACAGGGGGCTAGCAAGCTTACAAATGGCCAGCACATGGATGTTCACTACCCACACCAGGTTACAGACATTATCGGGTTCTCACCAGTTCTCACCTTAGGCGATACCCAACTCTCCTGGTGGGAAATCCTAACATCATCACCCAGAAATCGAACACCGAAACTTAGTCACTCCTCTTCCCATGCCAGAAACCAACAGAACACGCCCGCCCAGAGACTCTAGAAACGTCTGGGGCAGCCAGAGCAGACCTAATTGATGTCCCTCTCTTGGACGCAGAGTATGTGTGACATGTAGATGGAAGTAGCTTTATTCTCAATAGAGAAAAGAGGGCAGGATATGCGATTAGCACCACTACTGAGGTCACAGAAAGTGGGTGGTGAACATCCATGTGCTAGCCACTTGTGAGTTGCTGTCCTCCTGTGTTCATGTGGCTGAGGTAGCTAGTGCTCTGAGACAAGGCAGCCATCACTTTGCAGTGTTAACCAGCTGCTTTGAAAGGAAGGCCACAGCTTTAAGGTCTGGTCAATATTTTTGTCTCAGCAGTCCCGATGCTATTCCTCCCTTCTCTGTTTTGTGCAGAGGTGCCTCTCCCTCCAGCCACCTCTGCACAAAAGGCAGAGCTCATCGCTCTAACTCAGGTACTCACCTTGAGCAAAGACAAGAGGCTCAACATATACACAGACTCATAACATGCCTTTCATATCCTGCATTCCCATGTGGCAATCTGGGAAATGGAAGGACTCCTAACCACTAAGGGAGCACCTATTAAGCATGCTTTTTTAATTTTAAAGCTTATTAAAGCACCTCAACTCCCAACCCAAGTGTCAGTTATGAACTGCAAAGGACACCAGAGATCACACAGTTTGGAAGCTCTGGGAAATAATTAGGCCAATAGGGAAGCTAAAAAGGCAGCCTTTATCCCTTACCTGTCACCGAGGCACTAGCTTTTATGCTCAGTTACTCCTAAATACTCTAACGAGGAGTTACAACCTCTACAGCAGTGAGGGGCTCTAGCAAAACGGCCATGGCTGACACTCCAGAGAAGACTGATTTTACCTGCCAACCAGGAGTGCAACATCCTCATGTGTCTTTATAATTCACTGCACATAGAAAGGAAGCCACTATATAAACTTCTAAGTTCTCAAATTGTCTGTTTCAATCTAACCCTGACTGTTTCAATTCTAAGTCGAAATCTACCACCCGGGCTGGACCCATCTGCAGAACTCTCAGTCCCCAAGGATGCTTACAACCACCTCCCTTTCTCTCCACTCGTCAACTGTGGGACCATCTGGCGGGACAGGATTGGCAGGTTGACTTTACTCACATGCCCAGATGTAGTAAATACAGATATCTGCTGGCATTCATTGATACCTTTTCAGAATGGCTGGAGGCTTCTCCTGCAGCATCAGAAAGAGCTTCAGAGATCTCATGGGCTCTTATAAATGACATTATTCCTCTCTCTGGCTTTACCATTTCCCTTCAGAGTGACAATGGTACAGCCTTTACTTCTCAAATAACGTAAGTTTCACAGTCCCTCAGCATAGACTTTAAACTTCACGTAGCTTATCCCCAGTCCTTGGGGAAAGTAAAAAAAAGCTCATTGTACCCTTAAACAATAGTTAACCACACTATCTATAAAGTTCAAGCCAGGATGGCCACAGCTTTTGCCTCTAGCACTCCTGAAGTTCAGAAACACTCCTGAGGCTTCCCTAACTCTTAGTTCCTTTGAACTCATGTATGGGAGGCCTCTCCTAGTCCACCTGGGAGTACCTGCAGAACCTCCCCACCAAGGGAATTAGCTTCCAATTCTGGAACTGGCAAAAAAGCTTTTAAGAGATTATGCATACCAGCATCTTCCTGCCCCCTGTGAGGGCTCATCTCCAAAATCTCAGTTACAATCAGGAGAGTGGGTACTTCTTAAAGACTTAACAGGCCAAACTAAGCACTTCTATTGACCACGGAAGGGACCATTTCAGATAATATTAGCCACCTCTACAGCAGCCAAGCTCTTGCGGAGCCCCTCCGAGATCCATTTATCCAGACTCAAGATGGTGCCCCTCTGCTCCCAGCAGCCTCTGCTTCAGAACACTCTAGCCATATCTATATGTCTTGGAGCCTCTAGGTAACCTCAAATTCCTCTTCAAAAAGGTAAACTTGTAAATGTCTTTGGGGCCAGACTTAGTAAAGGCCTTCAAATATCATGTTCATTTTTTTGAAATTTTTTTTGAATATCGGTGGGGACTCAACATAGTGTGACTATGTAACAGGTTAGAGAAGAGATGATATCCAATGGGGTGCTCCTTGTGTCAAGCACCCGAGTGTATAAGTGCTTGTAAAGCCTGGTTTAAAACTCCTAAGCACACTGATTTTGAATTATGGGTGTGCTTAATCAAGCATTTAATATTCTTTCATAAAGTCACTTATTTCAGACATCTCAGTGGAACTCCCAATCAAGGTTCTTCCATGTGGTCAACAGAGAAAATACAAGAGTTGGAAAAGTTCATAAAGTCCAAATCCCTCATGGCTATCTTTAACCTCTCTGTGTGTGCTCTCCATCTTTAAGTTTCTTGTAAAACAAGCCATAGAAGACAGGAGTTGCCAATTCATCTTGGAATCATCTAACTGGCAACCAAGACTATATGCCATGGATGTCACAGGCCTGTTGTCTATCCCACTCTTGTTTATCCTAACTCTAAGTAACCCACGGACAACAAACAACCTCCTTTTTAAGAAAATATATTTTATTTTAAAGATGTGGGGTACAATTCAGAATTGGGTATACAAGTGGACATCGTACAGGTAAAGTTTGGGCCTCCCTTTGGTCTCCACTTTGCCTGGTTTGAGATTGGGTAACCTTATTAGTGCTGTGTTCCTGCCCACCCCCGGCAGAATCCTGCTACTGCCAATCCCTTTCTTATAGTATTAAGGTGAATGTTCAGGGTTCGCTTATGAGTGAAAACATGTAGGACTCTGTTCTTTGTTTCTGTGATAGATCACTGAGTATTTTTAAAAATTTGATAAAAACACAATTTATTTTTTGTCTTCGTGTGTTTGGCGCCGTATCTCTGAGCCTATTGCCAAATGCAAAGGCATGGACTTTACCCTCTGCTTTCACTTAAAGCTTAATGATTTCTATAATTAGGTCCTTGATTTACTTTGCCTTAGTTTTTATACATGATGTGAGGTAGGGCTCCAAGTTCATTATTTTGCACGTGGAAATCTAGCTCTCCCAGCATCATGAGTTGAGTAGTTGTGACTCAATTGTTAAAAAACAAATTGGTCAGAGATGTGTGGGCTTATTTCTAGACTCTCAATTCTGGACTCACTGAAGTATGTTCCACTTGTCTGTATGTCTGTTTTATACCAGCACCACTGTTTTTGTTTTTGAAAACTTCTGGCAAGTTTTGAAGTCAGAGAAATTCTATTTCCTTTGTCTCTGTTCTTTTTTTTGGGACGCATTTGCTACTCATGTCCTTTTGCAATTCATATGAAAAGGGGAATACAAATTTTACAATACAAAGGCTGTGCAGGTTTTTTATGTCTTCTTTTTTGATTCTTAATCTTCTTCCCTCTTTTATTTTTATTTTAAAATTGTGGGGTACAATTCAGGGTTAGTTATACAAATATTCATTGTGCAGGTACCTTTGTTGATGAGGTGTGCCCCCTTCCCCACGCAGTTATTGACTACTGTCAATCCCAACTCCCCACCTCCCCACACCCCCCGCAGTTTCCCACTACCTTCAATCCTTTTCTTATAGTAATATGGTAGTTGTTCAAGGACCATTTATGAGTGAGAACATGGATCACTGAGTATTATTGACTCTAAATCCATTCAAGTTGCTGTGAAGTCCATATGAACAAACAACCTTCTGACACTGGTGGGTGATTCCTTGCTAACAGATTACCTATTGGGATTTCATAAAAATTCCAGTGACTTCTGCCATGAACAACACCCAAACATGAGAGCAGTTCAAGAAGCATGAGTAACTCTGTATTCCACATTACCATCTGTCAACTAGATTAAACCAGGTCCCCAATAATCCTGTGGTACTTTAAAGTTGACGTATACTCAAGGTGTGGAGCAGTAATGTTAATCACCTCACTTCATGCAAAACTTGCAGGGCTTTGGGCTTTGCACCTCTTCAACAGCAGAAGTCCAGTTCTCACTCAGAACTAACGGAACTAGCTCCTTAGCGGTTTATTCATTCCAGAAATATAAATAAACTGTGCACTTTCTTAATGGCATAGTCATTCTAGCAAATCACAGTGGTTAGCTCATAGCAACAAATTGACTTCTCTGCAGAGGTGCAGAATTACTACGCAGAGTCCTACACCCAGGGCTCCAAGTTAACACAGAATCAGCAGAGACCTTGAAACCGACTGTGGGGACATTCATATCTGGACTCAAGACTTTGCCCAAGGTATTATGGGTACTGGATGGATCCCTGTGGTAGGATCCCAGATGACTAGAGTTGCCATTTATGGTTGCCTCCTGCCTGATACTCAAGCTTTAATAAACTGCCACCACTGTGTCCTAAAACACACTTCTAGAGCATTAGCCCTACTTCACAGGGAGTAAGGAGGAAGACAATACATTATGACTGACAAAATGACACTAAATTTTCTGTTAACAAAGGCTGGGGGTGTCTTTGTGGACTAGTGGGTAGTGTTTTCTGCACAACAGTAGAAGACCTGCAGACTAATATCTCCAGTTATGTTAATAAGTTGGAAACCCTGGCTGAACATACCTCTTCTTTACATAATCATTTTCAACTTTCCAATATTGTTTCAGATGCCATAGCAATTTTTATGGTACTATGTCTAATTATAGTCATTTGTGCTATTGCACACTGCTTCATATACAGCAAGTAAATTTTGCTCCAGGGGCTTCTGTCCTAAATTCCAATCCTCCTGTTTTAGGCTTTTAGATATGTAGGATGTAGGGACATCTTTATTTCCTTTTTTTTTTTTTTTGAGTTGGAGTCTCACTCTTGTCGCCCAGGCTGAAATGCAGTGGTACGCTCACTGCCACTGCAGCCTCGACCAGCTGGGCTTAGGTGATCCTTCCGCCTCAGCCTTCCAAGTAGCTGGAACTACACTTGCACGCTACCACGCCCAGCTAGGGGACATCTTTATTTCCTAATCCAGCAGGAAGTAGCTACAGAAGACTGACCTTCGTCCCTAGTCCCTATCCATAAATAACAATATATTTTTTTTAAGTGGAGGGAATGAAAGGGTAAAAGGCCAAAATGGAGTAATTTTAGTCATAGTGGCAGCCATTTTAACACTGCCTAGCTTTATCATGCTTTCTCAGAAACACACCCTATAATAATTAACAAGAGACAAAACTGATTTCCAAGGGTGTAGTTTCTTGACAATTGCTTCTAACCCCTAGCAAGTTACTCCTTACTAATCTATTCTAAGTATTTACCTTCTAGTCATGAGAGCCAGGGCTAACCTAATCTATGGTAATCAGTCTCCCCACAATCAAATACTGGACCACCTGGAGTCATGAGACCAATGTTATCAGCACCCAAGAATGCAGCTTCTGGAGACATTTTTACTCTTCTTACTTCATTGAGGAAATCATAAATACCCTGACCTTCCATACTGGATATCACGCTTGCCTGTGAGAGTTTGACCCCCTTTCTGTCTATGGAAAGTGCATAATAAACCTTTTCTTTTAGTCCGCTCTTTGTGTAACTCTTTGCCATTCCCACAACACTGGCACACAAATCTAACAAAGATGTTTTTTCTTCTGCTGTCTGTCCTCATCCCAGGCCTCTTCAGTTTCCGTTCCCAGAGCAGGGCTTGCAAATTACTGGGCAGTAATGGACATTAGTACCTACAACCAGCAATGTGACAGAAGTCATACTCTTATCCTCTCTACAGGTGGAGTTGAAAGTAAAAGATAAAACTCACAGTGACCACAACTACTGGCTTGAGATGAGAATAAGGGCTGGAGTGAGTCTGTTTCATTAAACCAACACTATCTCCTTAAATAGTGACATCTGTAAAGACTGGCACATTAAGCTCTGCTGGACCCCGAATATATCCCCTGGCATCGAGAAGAACATATTTATTGAAATAAGTGATAGCATAAGTTATCATATCCACATCGGATTCATCTTATTAAAGTTTTGTATTCCTCCACAAGCCCTGAAGGTCTAAACGAAGGTCTTCAGGAATCCACATTGCAATCTCCCCTTGCCTGGCTGATTCCTTCCATGTACCATTGCATTTCTTTTTTTTAATTATTATTTTTTTAATTTTAAAGGTGTGGGGTGCAATTCAGGGTTAAGTATACAAATGTTCATGATGCAGGTGCCCTTGTTGATGGGGTGCACCCCCCTTCCCCAGGCAAATTCCCACTACTGCCAATCCCATTTCCCCACGCCCCTCCCAGCAGTTTCCCACTAATGCCAATCATTCTCTTACATTATTAGGATAATTGCTCAAGGTCCACTTATGCAGAACATGTGATACTCAGCTCTTTGTTTCTGTGAAAGATCACTCAGTGTGATAGACTCTGAGTCCATCCAAGTTGCTGTGAAGTTCATGATTTTGCTCTTCTTCATGGCTGCGTAATATTCCATCGTGTATATGTACCACATTTTAAAAATCCAGTCCTCTTTTGGGGGGCAGCACAGTTGGTTCCATGTTCTTGCTACTGTGAACAATGCTGCAATAAACATACGTGTGCAGGTATCTTTTTTATAGAGTGATTTGTGTTCTTCCAGGTATGTTCCCAGTAGGGGGATGGTGGAGTCATATGGAAGGTCAATTTTTAGATCTTTTAGGAATCATTACGCTGTTTTCCACGGAGGCTGTACTAGTTTACACTCCCACCAACAGTGTAGAAGTGTTCCCTTTTCCCCGCATCCTCTACAGCATCTGTTGTTTTTTGAGTTATTGATGTTAGCTATCCTGACTGAAGTTAGTATGGCTTCAATTTGCATTTCTTTGATGACTAGTAAAGCTGAACATTTTTTCATGTATCTGTTGGCTGCTTGTACATCTTCTTTGGAGAACTATCTATTCACATCTTTTGCTCACTTTGTAATGGGGCTGTTTGTTTTTTTTCTTTTCAGCACATTCGAGTTCCTTGTAGATCCTAGGTGTTAGGCCTTTGCCAGACATACAGCTGGCAAATATTTTTTCCCAGTCTGTGAGCTATCTCCCTGCTCTCCTGATGGTTTCTTTGGCTTTGCAGAAGCTTGTCAGTTTGATGAGGTTTCACTTGTCCATCTTATCTCTTATGGCATGGATGCTTGGGGTTTTGATCAGAAATTGGTTGCCAGTTCCAATTTCCATATGAGTATCTCCTGCATTTTCTAAGGTTCTTATAGTTTGAGGTTTCACATTTAGGTCTTTGAACCATTTAGAGTTGATCTTTGTATATGGTGATAGGTAGGGATCTTGTTTTAATCTTCTGCATGTGGTCAGATAGTCTTCTCAGCATCATTTACTGAAAAGGTTCGCCTCTTCCCAGTCAGTGGTGGAGACTTTGTCACAGATGAGTTGGTTGAGAAATTGAGATTTCGCTTCTGTAATCTTTATCCTTTTCCATTGGTCTATATGCCTGTTCTTGTACCAATACCAGACTGTTTTTATGATTGTAGTATTATAATAGAGTTTAAAGTCTGGGAGTGTGATACCTCCTGCTTTTTTGTTGTTGTTGTTGTTGAGGATTGTTTAGGCAATTTGTAGTCATTTATGTTTCCGTATGAATTCCTATATTGTTGTTTCCGGGTGTAAGAAGAATGCTGCTGGCAATTTAATGGGTATTGAGTTCAATCTGTAGATTGCCTTGGACATCTTAACAATTTTGATTCTTCTAATCCATGATCTTGGAATTTTTTTTCCAATTTTTTGTGTTATATTTGATTTCTTTGAGAAGTGTTTTGTAGTTTTCATTGTAAAGGTCTTTCACGTCTCTGGTTAGGAAGATGCCAAGGCATTTGATTTTTTTTCTGGCTATTGTGAATGGGATTGTGCTTTTTATTTAGGTTTCTGTTTGTTTTGGTGTCTAGAAATGAGACTGTCTTTTGCACATTGATTTTATACCCTGCGACTTTGCCAAAGTCCATTATCAGTGCAAGGAGGTTTTTGACAGATTCTCTTGGGTTTTCGATGTATAGAATCATTTCATCTGCAAAGAGGGATAACTTGACTTCCTCTTTTCCTATTTGGATATCACTGATCTCCTTCTGATGTCTGATTGCTGTAGCTAGAACTTCCAATACTATGTTGAACAGGAGGGGTGAGAGTGGGCATCCTTGTCTTGCTGCGATTTTCAGGGGGAAAGGGTTCCAATTTTTGTCTGTTTAGCAGTATGCTGGCTGTGGGTTTCTCGTAGATGTCTCTTACTATTTTGAGGTATGTTCCATTTATGCCTAGATGTTTGAGAGTTTTTATCAAGAAGGGGTGCTGGATTTTATCAAAAGCTTTTTCCATGTCTAATGATATAATCATGTGTTGGGATGAAACCTACTTCATTGTGGTGGATGATTCTTGAGATGTGCTGTTGTTGAATTCGATTTGCTAGGATCTTGTTGAGAATTTTAGCATCAATGTTCACCAAGGATATTGGCCTTTAGTTCTCTTTCTTTGCTGGATCTTTACCTGACTTGGGTATCAATGTGGTGTTAGCATCATAAAATGATTTGGGAAGAGTTTCATCTTTCTCGATTGCCTAGAATACTTTCAGTAGGATTGGTATGAGTTCCTCCTTGTATGTTTTGTAGAATTATG
>CAUYQG010099772.1:0-11780 GCA_963574415.1 Tarsius wallacei
TTTATAATGTACAGCTAGTTTTAAATTAAAAAGTATTAGGATGAAATAAAAACATAAGGCTGAGGCGGAAGGATCACCGGAGCCCAGCAGGTCGAGGCTGCGGTGGCTGGGAGCGGCCACTGCACTCCAGCCTGGGTGACAGAGTGAGACTCCAACTCAAAAATAAATAAATAAATAAATAAAAACATAGGAAATCAGAAGTCAAAGGATTAGGACAGGGACAGGGCATGGACTCGGCTGAGGCAAGCAAGGCACCTGACTAGCAAAGTAATCCACACGTCTCCAAGGTCAGGCAGGAAAGTCAAAAAAGTGAAGGGAGCCAGTTGGGGACTGGCTGAAGGGCAATTGTGTCTTCCTCTAAAGCTGCTGTTTTGTCAAGTTCAATGTAGAATGGTCTTCCGGTTTCTCAAGAGAAGGAAAGAAACCCAACTCTCTAATTGAAATTTTGGGGCTGTTAAAGTTTGACAAGTTTAATCCACATTTGTAAGAAACACTTGAACAAGAAGGAAAAAAAAACTACCACTACAAACTATCTGCAGGACACATCTGACCCACAGGCCACCGATTTGGAACCACAGCCAGGCAATCCGCAAAGAACCCCTCGCTTTCATCAGGGTCTGACTCACCTTTCAAGCAGTGGAGGCGGAGACCCCAGAGATGGTTAAAGCCTGTGGCTGTTGAGGTACACACATGCCTGGAATAGCTTCAAATGTGCATTCTAAGCATGAGACACTCTTCCAGGAACCTGGTTGCTTTCCTGTACTAGAGGTGGATTTGCTGCAAAGCTAAAGAAATGGAAGCTTGCATGGGCCCCAAATCTCATTTGAAAGTTTATATTCTCTTTTTAATGTGTTTCTCTCAAATTGTGTGATCTGTGGGTTCCCTAACATTGAATATGCCCCTGCCCTCTTGATACTGCTATTTCTCAAGCCAAACTAATGACAAAATCAAATGACCTCATTGCTGAAAGAATTTGGACCTAATAGAGATTTCTTTTTCAGACAACCATAGTGCCAGACAGGATGCCAGTAAAATCACAAGAGTGCATTCCAAGTCTTAAAATAGTAAGAGTCCTATGTCTAATGATAAGTTCTGTATCTCATCTAGTTTATGCGGGGCCCCAATTAAATGTGCAGGGATGATGATGATGATTGGTGGTAATAATAGCTGTGGCTGTAAACATTTGGCTATAAACAGTGGAGTGACACCCTGGAATTAAACTGAACCCTTGCTGGGCATTTGGTAGTCAATCACCCAAGCAACTCAGTGATCAGGGACTTCATAAAAGGCTTAAGTGTGTCCCACCACCCCAGGGCAGGATAACTGGCACCCACAGATGAGAGCCTTATTTCTTTTTAAGGGCTCTGAATGTTTGACGAAACTGTGTCTAGGAGAGTGATTTCACCTGGAAAAACCAGGTACTCTGGGAAGCAACAAAGTGACCTTTGACCTTCTTTCTTAAATGGAAGATAAATTTTCTAAAACCCTAACAAGGTGTGTCGTGTCCACCTGCCCTGCACAAGGGCCATTTACATTACAAATTTCCCACTGACACATTACCTCAAGTTGTAAAAACCTCTTGGGAGTTAAACAAAGGGTCAACTGGAGGGAGAATCAAGACAGCAAAGCAGAGAGCCTCAGTAAGAAATACGTAAGTGGACAATGCCTGCCTTTGTCCAGGAGCCCTGACAGTGTTCCTGCTGATCTCAGAATTAGCAGCCACATCTCTTTGAATTTTCAAATAAAGTCAGATTTTTTTCTGATTGAATGTGTGATTTGGCTATTTGTCTGCCTCAACCACATAGGCTGGCTTTGCCAATTAAATTATTTGGCAGATATTTTCCATCAATTAAAGGTGTCAAAACTGTTATTACCAGGTTTAACTGGAAATATATTTAAAGCACGCATACAAGAGTGAATACATCCTTTGTGGTATTTAAATTCGTGATATAAAAAATAGAGATGTCAATTTAAAAATGAAATTGGGCCTAGTGTTACATAAAAATAGCGCCCCCCACATCATAAAAATACAAGAATTTAAAAAATTAATTTAGGGGCTTTGTGAGCTTAAAAGAGCACTCACATAGGCAAATCTCCTTAACTTGGTATAATAAAAATGTTTCAGTAACTGTTGAGAGTCTACTATGTATAAAACACTACAGGTGAACAGAGCACAGCCACTATTCTCAAGTTGCCTATAACTTAGTTAAAAGACCAGGGTAATCAATACTTGGCAGAATGTGGTTGGTGCAACAGCAGGAATGCAGGATTCTGTTGGATGCAGAAATGGTTAGAAGTTGTCCAGAGTAAGTGGCATTGTAGTTGGGTTTTGAAGGATGTGTAGGATTTCAAGAGGCAGAAGCAGTTTAAGGGAAAGAACAGCTTGAACAAAGAAAATTTAGAGGAATGTTTGGAAAATGGAAAGTTGTTTATTTTCATTGAGGATACACGCGAAAGGGGGAGAGATTTTGACTGAAAACACGAGAAAGACAGAGAGAGAAGATGAAAGCAGACCACAATTGCTGTCAGTGAGCAGTGGCGAGTCAGTAAAGATTTCTGAGAAGAGGAAAAACAAAAGCAGCACTTAGCTCTGGAAGTTAGTCCTGGCATTCTTGTCCGGGGGGAAGTGGAGGTGGGAGAAGCCTGGCAGTTACTTAACATTAGTCCCGGTGAGCGATAAGGAGACCTGAGCACCTGGAATAGGGGGGAGAATTCTGAGGGCTCTCAAGGAGGGAAAATAAGTCGAACTCAGATGCCAAGAGTAAGAGATAATCACAGGCTTCAAGCCTGAATGAAAGAGAATATAGAAAGAGAACCAGATCTACAAGGGATATCACTAAGTTTTTTGACATAGAAAGTGTGAGGGGCTCTCAGGTCATCAGATGGAAATATTCATCCAGTCAATAATCATGGACTAAAGATGGAGATTTTTTCAATAATGAAGTTCAGGTGAGAAACTAAGTTTAGAGATTTAGGAATCAACTCACTAGCACCTTTCACCCCAGACATTCGGATGTAATAGGTTGGAATGGGGCCTGGGCATCAGGAATTTTTTTTTTACGAGCCCCAAGGAAGCTTAAAGGTTGAGCAACCAAGACTGAGAACCACTATCCTAGAGGTAAAAGTTGATATGATCTTCAAGGTAGACAAAGAGTAAAAGGAAATGGGGCAAGAGCCATATTTGGGAAGTGGGAACGGAGGTCATCTCAGAAGAATGGTTTAAGAGACTGGACATGGCAGGGCCATGGAATCCTAGTGAGGAGGAGATTTTGACAAATATGGAGTGGCCATTGGTGTCCACACTTGCAACAGTGTCACTTAGGAACAGGAATTAAGACTGGATCGTTTGTTTTTAATTTTGGAGGTTCAAGAGACCTTTTAGCAGAATGGCAAGTTTAGGTCACCCAATGAATGAGTGAGGAAGCAGAAGCCATGATGAGAGAACGAAGCATTGTCAGCTCAGAGGAGCAGAACAGAAGAAAGCTAGTGGTCATGGTTGACTGGTTGCTTGCTTGCTTGCTTGCTTGCTTCTTGGTCTAGAGGTGACTTCTGCAGGCTTTCAGCCCAAGGGGAAGGAGCTGGTGCAGAGGAGGGAAACTGACTGTGGGGGTGCAGACAGGGAGTGAGGAGGTAAGAAGCCTGGGAGGAAATGGAGGTAGGGAAAGAATACAGAGCACACACAAGAGTGGAGAGGAGACTTGGAAGAAGGACACTTTTCCCCAAGATGGTAAGAACCAGAAGACAAATTTGGAGAAACACTGCAGTGAAGAGGCAAATTAAGGGAGTCTATATCATATGCCTTCCATCTTTTTGGTTAGTAGAGATCTGCTTGAATTTGTAGAATGTAGAGATGACCCTAAAGATGTGAAAAGAGTGAAAAAGTTTTCCTGGGAATCTTGAACAAGAGAAAACAATCACAAACAAGAGGAAACTAAAGGAATAACTGAGAGTCCTTCTGAAGCTACCAAGTGGTAGATTCTAACCTAGGTCTGTCTTAATACAAAGTTTTGTATTTATTAAGTATTCAATAAATCATTGTTGAGTAAAATAATCCTCCTTTCAAAACACTGTTCTGAGGACAGGAGTGATTTCAGCCTCCCTGTTTATCTGTTTATGTGCTCTTCCTAGGACTTCCTGGGGCACCTTTTCACCTGACACAGGACACGTGTCCTGTGATGGTACTAGTAAAACTAGGACAGGTGGCCCTCTCCAGGGCCACGCACCAAGGATGAACACACAGTGGAGTTTAGCTAGCATCAAAATGGCAGGATTATTATTCTGGGTATGTATAACAGTTGCTCCAAGGCATATTTCCATTTGATTATTTCCATTTGATTCTTACACTACCTGAAATCGGAGCGGGAAATGTGATCTTCGCAGAAATGAAGAAGGTATATGTCTCATTTGCCCAAGGTCACACAGCTACTAAGCAGCACAGCACTCAGCTTCTAAGTCCCAATCCAGGACCCTTCTCACTGCACAACGAGTGGAAGGGCACAGAGAGAGCACAGTGACAAAGTCGCAAAAACAGAGGGGTCCATGTGCTGGGCAAAGGAAAGGGACAGGAAGTCCAAATAAGGGAAGGAGGTCAGAAGTCGGTGAGACTGGAGGAACTCATAGACCACAGAGCTAGGAGGGACCTCAGAGAGAGGTTACACACACAGAGACTAACACACGTATATTCAGGGAGACTGGAGGTGGTGCAATTCCCAGTTGCAGGGTCTTTCTGAATTAATATGATTAAAATGACTTAGGAATAAAGAATGAAATGTACTTATGAGAGTAGAATGCTTTTACAGTATCTTTAAATACTCGCCTTAAGGCAAAGGCCACAGCAAAGGAAGTCAGCTGAACCATTTGGGATGTGCATCATAAATACATCTGCAAAAGTGTTAGCATTCACAGAGTGCTTTATCCAGTTATCACCAGGAAAGACATGAGCCAGTTTATTTTTCCAGTCCTTAGCAAGATAATACAAGTGAGCTACAAGTGATTCAACTGTAATGGGCATGGAGTAAAAAGAAATTCACAGAAAGGATGCTTCAAAACAGCTATCCCTGGACATTGCCCTTTGCAAAATTAGCAGAGGTCATAAGACTCAGGGACATATCCTCCAACTATATCTGTGTTACTCAGGAACATCTGAGTGCTTTTTTTTTTTTTTTTTGAGTTGGAGTCTCATTCAATTGCCCAGGCTGGAGTACAGTGGCACAATCATGGCTTACCACAGCCTTGACCTGCTGGGTTCAGGTGATCCTTCCGCCTCAGCCACCCAAGTAGCTGGGACTACAGGCACACACCACCATGCCCAGCTAATTTTTTAATTTTTTGTAGAAACAAGATCTCACTATGCTGCCCAGGCTGTTCTCAACCTTCTTGTCTCAAACAATCCACCTGCCTCGGCCTTCCAAAACGCTGGGATTACAGGCATGAGCCACCATGTACAGCCTGGTTCTTACTTCTTGTTGTTTTTCCTCCTTTTTTAAAAAGTTGAAACCTCACTTTATCTCCTCGTAGGCTAAGGTGCAGTGGCACACTCATGGCTACTGCAGCCTCAAGCTGCTGGGCTCAGGTGATCCTTCCACCTCAGCCTTCCAAGTAGCTGGAACTACAAGACAGGCACCACCATGCCCAGCTAATTTTTTGCTTTATTGTAGAGACAAGATCTGGCCAAGTTGTCCAGGCTGGTCTTGAAACCCTGGGCTTAAACAGTCCTCTACCTCCCTGCACCCCAAAGTGCTGGGATTATAGGCCTGAGCCACTATACCCAGCAGGTTCTTGTTTCTTAATCTGGATTTCCAACTCTGAGATGGCCCTAGCAGTGCTTCAAAGCAAGTGAACATGAGCAAATGGAGCAGCCACAAAACAGAGGCTGAGAATGTATGTATGTATGTGTGTGTGTGTATGGTGTGTGTGTGTGTGTGTGTGTGTATGGTGTGTGTGTGTGTGTGTGTGTGTGTGTGTACTCACAGAGACCCTCATAGGAACACACACACACACAAACACACATATATACAAGGAATCCAATTTTAATATTTCTTCTGGTAACAAGATAACGTATACACCAAAAAGATCCCAAAAATATATAGCTGATTTACTCAGTTATAAAATAGGCATTTGTGACTGAGCACAGCAGCGCATGTCTGTAATCCTAGCACTTTGGGAGACCGAGGCAAGAGAACTGCTTGAGCCCAGAAGTTTGAGGCCTGCCTGGGCAGCATAACAAGACTCTGTCTCTGCAAAAAGTAGAAAAATTAGCCGGGCATGGTGGTGTGTACGTGTAGTCCCAGCTACTGAGGAGGCTGACATGGAAGGATCGCTTGAGCCCAGGAGGTCAAGGCTGTGGTAAGCTGTGATCATGCCACTGCACTCCAGCCTGGGCAACAGAGTGAGATTCCAACTCGAAAAAAAAAAATAGTGATGACTTGTGTCACTATTGAGAAACAGGGACAAATTACTTAAGTCTGACATTGAGTAAATATCTGACATGTATGTTTATTATTAGCAGTAGTATTGTTATTGTTATTATCATTAATCAAGAGATATATAAACATTTGCTGTGGTGCTCTGGGGCTCTCATCCCACAAGTATTTTTTAGGTGTTAGCTACGTGCCAGGTCCTGTGCAAAGGGCTGGGACTGTAGCAATGAACTAGGCAGTCATATGCTCCACCTCTTTTCGTCATCAGGAAACTAATTCCACAATTGATTACATAATTTCAGTGTGATGAGAGCTACAGGGAAGATGTCAAGGACACCACAGCAGGTGCCATGATTAGACAAACTCCTCTTGGGGAAATGACTGTTCTGTTGAAAGCTAAATGCGCTGAGGAGTCAGACTCCTAGAAACACTCACGTTGGGAATGGAAACGTCAGGGAGAAAGCCCAGGCCTGAGGGAACCAGCATGGCCAATTCACCCCAGTTAGTCAAGGACCGTCCTGGTTTTAAAACTAAAAGTCCACATTCCAGCAAACCCCTCGGACCTGGGCAAACCACATGGTTTGGTCACCCTAGAAGGAATGGTGCATAGACTGGGCTGGCAAATCTGGGGACCTGACAGCAGCAGGTCACCTAAGACACAGAAAATAAGAGAGCACTTGTCACGATGAGGCTGGGAGGAGCCTCGGGATTCAAACCACACAGGACCTAATGGACCTTGGCCAGGACTCAGGCCTCCATTCAAAAGGCAGCAGGCAGACACTGATTAATGAGTTTTAACTGGGCATAACAACCTGATTTGATGTGGGTTTCTTGTAAATAACACTCTGGCCATGGAGTAGAGACATCAGAAGGGATGGACACCGTGTGGGGAAGCTCCACTTTGTTCCCAACTCTCTGCCTTTCCCCTGTGACTGTAATTCTCCTCTCCTCCCTCTGCCGTCGGCTCCCCATCCTTTGGAGGCTGCTGACCCTGAGTTCAGTCTCCTTAAGCTTCTATCTCAGAGCAGATACAAGCCTTTCTGGGAGGGCTCAGGAGGCCTCACTGGTGCGTTTACAAGTCTGTGAAGAACTTTCCAACATTAAGATGTAGATTGAAGACTGATCTTGAGTTACTGGAATTACTATTCAAAGTGCCTAGCATATAAGAGGTGCTCAGTGAATACTTGCTGAAAGTTGGAAGATTTTTTTAAATGGTCTTCTCTATAAATCCAACATATTTTTCCTTGAGTAAGAATGGCTTCCAGCATGGTAAGTGGCCCTGAGGTGTCAGAGCAGGTATTTTGTGGTTTTTCTCAGGTCCACAGCTATGTCTACAAAATTCTGACACAGGGGCCTGATGTTGTTATTTGAGCACCACTCAGGATGAGAGCTGGATTCTGGGCTCATTCAGGTGCTTTGTCCAAAATAAACCCAATAACTCTTTCCCTTGGATTTCCTCCTACTCGTGCTCAGGCCCAGCCTCGCCTTTGAAGCCAGAAGGGACTGAGCAGACCTGGCCCGAGCTCTTGTTTCAGGAAGGCCAGGTCAGAACCAGAGCAACTACGACACAGCAACTGGTCTAGCCGGCCCAAACCCAGAGGGAGACTGTCCACTCATATCCTTGGCTGAATTCTAGTACATTGAGTCCAGCTGGTCAGGATTCCTCAGAGGAGCTTGGCCTCCCTGCCATCCAAGTTTGCTGGAAGCATGTAAGGAGCCTCTGCCAGTTTGGGGCCTGGACTTGTCCAGACTCCCTCTACCTCTCTGCTCCAATTGCAACTCCTCCAAATAACCAAATCTCTCTCTCTCTCTCTCTCTCTCTCTCTCTCTCTCTCTCTCTCTCTCTCTCTCTCTCTCTCTCTCTCTCTCACACACACACACACACACACACACACACACAGGGAGTCATATCAGGCAGGCAGATGGTTTTTCTTCAAGTTTTCAAGGTGTTAGGAAACTGGCTTTTAGTCTTGAATTATGTGCCTCTGGGCTCTTTGAAACTGCCTCTTCTGCCTATTTTTAAGACCAGTTTGAAAAAAAAATGATAGGCAGAGTAGAATAAAGAAACCACCTGTGTGGATTTGAGCAAAAGGCATGCTATAAAGTCAACAGCTCTTCGAAAAGAGTTTAGCTATAGAAAAAATGCATCCTTATATATTAGCACTTCTTTGTTCAGCTTTTTCCACTAGAGAATGAACTCCTGAGAACCAAATACCATCATCTCAGTAAATTAGTCTACTCGACACGAATTTTCAATCATGTTAACCTTTCATCCCTGTGAACTATTTATGTATAAAAGCTTCCATTCTATTTCAGGAATACTTTTCTTGGGTGTATCATCCATCTTTATAAGTTATGATAGATTATTTGAATAAATCATTAGATGCCTCAAAAGTTAAACAAGACCACAAAAAAAGAAAACATCACCAATCATTGTATAAAATGTGTATTTAAAGTAGTCACTTTGAGCTAAAAATATTCTCTTTTTAAAAAGGATTAGATCATTTAATAGCGATTCAAATGGCATTACAACTTACTTTTATTTTGGTTCACATATTTATAGGAAAATGTTGGGGCCAAGGCTTAATGTAGAAACAAACATTAATTATGGAAGGTGCGGGAGAATAACAAGCCTACAAATAGTCCTTGTATATCCTGCTCTGACTTTGCATGCCATTTCTCTCTCTCAGAAATCTGAGCTATGTCCAAAGTTGGTGTAGGCTGTGTCCTGACAATAGCAGGGTTGTAGTGGAAACTGTCTTCACTACCTAAGTTATGGGACCCAATACAGTGAATAGCATACAAACTGTGGGTCTGCCTGCCCTAAATTATGCTTGGGCATGTGACCCTATCATTATTCCCAGGATCTGTGCCCTTTGCCCTTGATCTCATTTCTACAGGATTTAGACCAGTGTCAGACCCTTGGAATGCTACACAATAGTGACCTTGATTCCCCAACTTTGCTGGGGGTAGAAAAAGTGAATTTAAATCTAGTGTTGAAATTATATGGGATATTTTGTAACTATGATTGTCAAATTGTTCCTGATGTAGAAGAAGCCCTAGCCCTCTGCCAGAGACATCTGTCTTTCAATTTGGCTCAGGTTTTCTGATCTTAAGAGTAGCTAATGCATTTGTAATAAAAGACTGAATCTTCTTTGTTGCTGCATTTGGTGCAGGGGGAAATTCAGGAGATTCTCCTTACTGTTAACTTTTCAGATATTATTTTTAAAGCTTTGTCTAATCATCAAAATAAAAGACTTTCAGGAAAAAAATAAACCAAAAAAATCAAGACACTGCTTGGCAAAAGACACTAGGATAAAGATGGTGAATGTTTAGTGCTTGATGGATGAACAAGTGGTTAGAGGATGTAATTCGGAACCAAGAGGCACCACCCCATGGCTGGTCCTGAACCCCTTTGGGGGAAAAAGCAGTCTTTAATTACATCTGGAACTCATTAATTCTTTTTGGAACCTCTTTCCAGATCAGCTCCCCCATCAGCCTCCCATTGAGCAACAGAAATTCCAGATGGTTCCCTCCATATGCCAGTGCTCATTCTCTCAAGTAAGATAGATTGGTCACTGACAGAATAGGATGGGATAGCAGTGGCCAAGACAGGACAAGGTGGAAAGCATCAGGCCACAGGTAAATTAGGGGTGGTCCATCATTTATATTATTGAGTTGTATAAATAACTATTTCTGAGGGATTTCTCTGAAATATCTTGAGTAATTTTATGGAAAGGTTGCTACTTCTAGAGACTGTGGCATGTGCACGCCAGCTTTCTGTACCTGGAAAAAAAGGGAAAGCTTCTGTGACTGTTAGTATGACTGAGGATTGGTCATTTTGGTCCTGCAGCTGATCTTCTCTGGGGGCTGCATTAGGGTGAATTATTTTGCTTGTGCCACTAGCAAATATGGTTGAAATCTCTATTACTGTAATACAATGCCTTTATAAACCTCTCTATAGGGCATGTGTTTATTTTATTTTGGCAAAATTTTGTTATAACAGGCACATTAATAGATTTTCCAATTTGAAGCTGCTCCATATAATTAGAGTATACTATCACCTCAAGTGTATCACACTATATTTATTCGTTTATACATCTATCTTCATCGGATGGTGTGAAACATGTCATTCATCTTTGAATTCCCATCACTCAACAAGATTTGACATATCATGGCAAAGAAAGAAGAGGTAGAGAGATGGATTCAGGGAATATGAAAAGTGTGACACCAAGAAACAAAAGCAATGCTTCCACTCTTGTTTTCATCCTATACTTTTGCTCTGATAGCTGTTGGACTTTATGTGCATACACACATGCTTGTGTTTGTGTGTGTATGTGTGTGGTGTGTGTATGTTGTTTGGTGTTATTTTTTGAACACCTACTATATGCTAGATATTGTTCTAGATCCTGAGAAAATAAAAGTGAGGACGGCAACCACGATCCCAGTTCTCATGCGGTTATAGTCGTCTACCTGTGAGTCATGGAAAATTTGTTGGTATATTTGGAGTCAATAGGGCAATTAAAAGGAAAAATTTTTTCTAAGAGTGTATGTGATAAAGACCAAAGAAAAAAATTTAAATTCTGTGTACTTGGGTCATATTTTATCTGAGAAGTATGTTCAAAGGCTCCTGGTATCATATTCTTATGTGTGTATGTGAGAACTCTGTAGATGGCAGAATGCATCGATTGAACCAGTTTTATTGTTTTGTGCAATCAGGCTCATTAGCCAAATATTAGTAGAATGGCCTTTAGACTGGAATAGATGAAAGGCATTTGTATCAAACTCTTATTTTTAATGATGTTTGCTTTAAATATTTTTTATTTTAAAGTCTAGAATCCATAAAATGTATGCTAAACTTAGGACATTTGCTAGTTTACTCTCTTTGAATGTTTTGAAAAGTACCAGAAATGAGATTTAAGATTTACTTTTAGGTTTATCTGTTTAGCCTGATCATTCATTTTGTACTAGTTGCTAATTAACTCTTAAATCTACAGTATGTAAGGGATTAAACGCAACAGATTTGGGCAACATTTTGTTTAGTGTCCTTATCTTCAGCATTACAATAAGCACTATGGATTTTATTTTTATTAATTTTAAAATTTATTTTAGAGATATGGAGTACATGTGAAGATTTGCTTCATAAGTAGATTGCATGAAGGCAAGATTTGGGCTGCTAGTGAGCCCTCTCTTGCACTAGGGATTTCAAAAAGTGAATTGTCTCTTTTCCTATAATACTGAGAAGGGAAGGACCAGTCCCATGACAGTTATATCCCCATGTACAATAATGTATGTATATAATTCAAAAAATGTGTTTCAATGCTTGGATAGAAGTATGTACAAGGTGATACAGGAGTGTGA